>CM032232.1:107627500-107650000 GCA_019009955.1 Riptortus pedestris
TGATTCATGCCAAATTACTCCACTAGCTATAGTAAATAGTAAAATTGATATGTTATATTCATTTATTTATTTGTTTTGTTTGTTTGATGTCAAGCAAGTTTAGCGATTTACACCCTTTATCGCACAACCAAATGGTAAAATTTTTCCAAATTATTCAATCTAGTTATTATTAATTTATTGTTGCTGCTCGGCGATAACAATAGTGCAAAATAAAGTAATGTAGGAACTGATAGAAAAAGAAAAAAAAATCTATGAAAACAGAAAAAAAAACTATTGAACGGGGAAAGGTATGAAGAGGAAACAGAACAAAGCATAAATAATTGGTAAAAGACTAAAACAAAAAAAAAAACGAAACAAAAACGTAATGAAAACAAAAATATTTTAAAAAAGTTAATAAAAATATAATTAGTAATTTATAATAAATAAACAAGGATTTATTTAAAAGTTTGTAAAAAGGATTTTACACAAGCATTCAGGATTTCACACATACATACACACACACACACGCACGCCACGCGCACACACACACACACACACACACACATACACACACGCACGTACTGTTGAATTAAACCTTTATGTCTATACTTCACTAGAAATAAGAAGAGGTTGGGTACTAAATAATTGTGTAAATTTGTGCTTTTTTTTAAATATGATAATAAAACGTCTAGATGTGTATTTTCTTTGTTTAGCAGTTCGACCAAATTGTAAGGTAAGTCTAAGTTATGTGGTCTTTTGCAGTCAGTAAGTAAGTGTTTTATAGTTAGTAGTTTATTACATAGGGAACAAGCTGGCGGTTCAGATTTTGCCATGAGGTACTGGTGTGTTAGACGTGAAAGGCCATGTCGCAATCGAGCAAGAACCATCTCTTCTCTTCTTGAACTTCGATTACTTAATGGCCATTCCACCGTTGTATTTTTGATTTCCCTTAATTTGCAATCTATTGATAACCATTCTTGTTCCAAATTTTGTACAATCTTGTTTTTGTAGTAATTTAGTGTGTCAGTTAGTGTTATTTGAGTTATGTCGATGTCACTTTTGGTTGTAGCAATTTTGTGCTCTCAGTTATACCCGTATGCCCAGGTAACCAAAATAAAGTGACTTTCTTATTTTTTAACTGTAAGTTATAAAGAGTGTCCTTTATATTCGTTATCATAGAATTATAGGTGTAAACCAACAAGAGTTTTTGAAAACAACTCAAGGAATCTGTAAATAATGTGGCATTGTTGTGTGGTGCATTGTTAATTTCTTTGAGTCCCAAATGTATCGCTGCTAGTTAAGCAGTGTAGTTACTTGAGCTATTTGGGAGACGAAGCATGTGAACAGTGTTTTCTAGAATGGCGGCTGAACCGCATTTGTTATCATATTTAGAACCATCGGTGTAAATGAATAAGTGTGCGTGATTGTCTGTAATAAACTGTTGATATGCCTTATTATAAAACGTTGAAGCTAGAGGGTCTTTTTTATTAAATTTTTTAAGAGTTAAATTCACTCGGAAATTTCTTATTCTCCATGGAGGAATTTTATATTCAGTTATATTTCATTAATTGTTCATATTTCCGGTCTAGAATTATTCTACCTATTCAGCGCTGCGATGTTGGCTGTTCTCTTTGTTTACAATTCAGTAGTATTTTCTTTCCGTTGTAGATTAATCTTGTAAATTGACTGAATGATTTTCTTATTACCGTTTTTTTATTTATTCCATTAAATGGTGGTGTTGCCAGTATGTATATTATATATATATATATATATATATATATATATATATATATATATATATATATATCTGTTGTAAATCTTCCGGTTAAAAATTTGCTTAGTTTACGCAGCCCCTGCGTGACGGACTTTTTTAATAATTTTATAGCTTTTTGAATGCTCAAATCTGAAAGGTACTATCTTAACAAAAATATAATTACTTAAACAATAGAACACGGATTGAGAATTTTGGGTCTTTGTATATTCTCACGTGTGAAAACTCTAAGAATTTTCGATTAATTACATTTACATACATATATATATATATATATATATATATATATATATATATATCTGTGAGTGTATGTATGTACATGTGTAGTATATATATACACACACACACACACACACACACACACACACACACATGTATGCATAGATATATTCATTTATGTAGGAGATATTCTTATTTGCAGCAGATGAAGCATTCTTCACCTTGACCTTGGCCGATGGGCAGTGCTCCGAGCCGGCGTTGAGTCCTGCAATTTAAGTCTATTATCTTACAGCTGCAATCATTATTAGTCACAGCTTGAGCTAAACACCGCCCGAGAGGAAACTTTACCCCGTGAGATTTTATCAGAGCAAAAGTATGAATTTGATGTACACTCAGCCGGAACTCGTTAGATATAATATTACTTCCACTCTGCCACATGTTAATAACATAGCTTCCAGACTTGGAAATACCAGTGGAACAATAGCTCTCTTTTCGTGATAATTGTATTAAAAAAGTGAAGTAAAATAATGGTAAACATTAAGCTGAAATGACGGATTTTGTTGCACCTTTGGGAAAAAACAGAAAGAGCATTTCATAACATAGTGCGCGCTTTGGTGCAAGCATTAGCATTCTCTCACAGACACGCAGAACTTTCATAATGTGGGAAAACTCTTTTTCTAAACATAAAATAGTGATATATTGGCCACTGGATTTAATTAATACCAGAGATTTGCCGGAAATAAAATATTTGATTTCTCTTCCTAAAAAAATAAAAATTACCAGCCCCAGTATATTAAGGCGCATTGAATTTATTTAGAACCAGCCGGTTCTAAACAAAAACTCCACACTAGTTCTTGGCTGGATGGAATATTTTAATTTGAAATTGGTCAATATTTCAAGTATAAACAGTGTGAATTACTTAAACTATAAATTTCTAGCCGTATTTACTCATGTCGGGTTTCAACTTTCTTGTCAATCTAAAAAATTCATTCATCACAAAACTGATGGCAACTCTATCATTATGCATAAAAAAAAATAACTCCGGTACACAGGAGCTGCGTAAACTAAGCAGATTCCCCATTTCCTGGAATTCTACTCTGGTCATCTCATCTCACTATATATACCCTATTTCTCCCGTAGCTATTATGCAAACAGAAATTTGAGAATTTTACGCAGTTTCTTAAACTACAATTCAGATTATTAGAAATGGGGTTTACTGGAAGCACAAAAATACAAATAAGGCAGGGTAGAAAGTTCGAATTATATCTGCTGATATGTCGAATCGAAAAATATTATATAACCAATCTTATTCCAAATTACAATCTAGTACTATAGTTTTATACAAGTGTTCTCTAACTACAATATTCGATAGGGGGACCCTTAAGGGAAGTCAGCTATTGAGGTCGTACTCATGAAGCGATTTTCGAAAAACGTCTTCAAATGTCCATCGATCCTACCCAGGAGATGACGAAAATGAGGAGCGTTCAAAATTATATATATTTGTCTGTTAACGCTCTTGCGGTCGCAATTTTTGTTTGATCGTTACCAAACCTGATATATAATCATTATTTGTAAAAAGAAAGATTAAGTTCTTTAGTGGCTGAAATCAGACGAGAGGGAGAGGGGGGGGGTTTAGTGGGAGGGTTTCCGAAAATTCAAAATATCTCCGTTATTATACGCCGGATCGAAGAATTGTATAGAACTAATCTTAGTGCAAATTAATTGTACTATAAATAGTGTTATATACATTTATTCTCTATCTTGAATATTAACCCCCTCTTCTACTCGTGTAACTAAAAAATATTCTGTCATACAATAAACCACTGAAGCATAAATACCAAATATTGTTTTCAAGAGACATTTATTTTACGAGGTACATGCAAATATGTTCTGTTGATCCCTCCCTCCGTCTAAACTTCTTGGACTACTAACATTTGAATGATTAAGGTAAAAAAATGCCAGATTCATTATAAATTACAGTACTAGATATAGTAAATAGTTTTCAATAAAATTGATATGTAATATTCAGATATATTTCAGTAAATGTTTTTCTTTCTGGTGAAGAATATTTCTATCTATCTGCTCAGCTCTGAGAGGTTGGGAGACCTGTTTGTTTTCAATTCAGACGCTTTCCGTTGGGAGGTTATTAAAATTGACTGAAAGATTTCTCGTTACCGTTTGTATTTATTCACTTAATATTCAGTGTTAACATTATGTAGATGTATCTATTGCAAAACTTCACGAGGGAAATCTGCTTAATTTGGGCAGCCCCTGCGTGATGGACTTTCAGTTTTCAATAAATCCCCACATTTTCCTCTTCGAGCAAATGAGTCATATATCTCGTGTTATAATTCTCGTATACAGCTTGTATTTCAATTACTATTTACTTAGATTTCTTTACTGGATGGAAATAGAGAATGAACGGCGATTGAGATCACTAGCACGTACGTGAAATATCTTTCTAGTTCACACAGGACGAATGATGCTATATAAGTTATATTTTAAAAATATTATCTAGCTTCTGTGAGTAGGATATGTTCATTAATATTCACTGAAATCAAACTCAAGTTGTTCATAAAGTAAAAAAGAGAACCTGTCAATAGGACCGATTACTCGGCGTTTCTTGTGTTTACTCAAAAAAGAAAGACTTGAATATGATGTTCTACACTCGGAATGATTCATTCAAAGTCGTGACCACGCTTCATAAAAAAAAGAATAAGGCAACAACAAAAAACAAATAAGGTGCTTTATTCATAATCATCTCCATTGTATATATCCCTACACTTTTATCTTTTCTAATTCCAAGGAATCTCGTTGGATGCCAATGATCTTAGTTCATTGGCACCTTAATAATTCAAACTAGTATTGGCGGTTTGCAAATAATTTTCACTATTTGCGGTAAGACCTTGGAGGTCTAGTCAGTGTGCTGCCCCAAAGAAAAAAAAAGCCTTTAAGACAGGGGTTGCCTTAACGACTCCGAGATTTTTCGGGTGCATGAATCGTACACTATCATAAAGCCATTGTATCATTCCTGAAAAGCTTACGTCATGACCGCATTACAATTTTTATTTCTCCCTCTAACTGGTAACTTCACTAAATAAATTTGTAAATTCAATGCTACATGATATCGTCAGTGATATAGTTGCTTCAAGAGAAATTAGCATTGCTTAATGTATAAGTATACAAATACTTTAATGTATAAATTGCAGAACAATGTATCCAACAGTCATTGCCGTAGTACACAGTATCAGCAAGACTGATTAAATGACATCATTAAATTTGGCGAATAATAAATGAGCTATTATACATTGTAATCCTTCATAGAACCTCCGCTCTTCCTGGGAAGACAATATTGTTTTGTGTTTTTCGTGTTCAATTTCTGTTTTGTGTTGCATTTTTTGTTTATCGTGTTCAATTCCTGTTTTGTATTACATGTCTATTTTTCGTGTGACACTCTAGTGGTCACAATTTTTGTTTGATCGTTACCAAACTCGATATTTAGCCGTTTTATGTAAAAAGAAAGATCAAGGGTCGTTAATGGCTGAAATCGGCCCAGGGGGAGAGGGGGAGCCATACGTCGGATCAAAACATTGTATAGAACCAATCTTATTGTAAATTAACTTTACTATACATATTGTTCTATACATTTATTCTCTATCTTGAATATAAACCGAGATATTTGCATTTTTATTAAATTTGGGCCGATAAAGGATGACGGAGTTTTCAACCAAAAGCTAGTTCGGCCCTTTGCCGTAACTGTCCGGCTCTCGTATGGAGATTTCTCTATTGTATAACTTCACGTGGGAAATCTGCTTACTTTACCCAGCCCCTGCGTTACGGACTTTTTATTGATTGCCCGAGTATGGCTACATCTTCAGACTATATATATATATAAATGTTTGTGTTTATGTTTTTAGTAATCATTTACTGTGATTCGCAAAAATTTGAATCTGAGTAATTTTGTAATATGACCAACTTGAACTAAATTTTACTTATATTTTCAGATGGAATTGCTTAAGGACAAAATTAAAACACTACAATTAATAAATAAGTTTATTCTTCATTTACTCCTCGGGTCTCGCATAATTAAGTGCGTCTCGTCATTAGTATTTCGGTGAGTTTGGCTAGTAAAATTTTGGTTTCACTTCATGGAAAAGGAAATCTAAATCTAGATAGATACTTATCATTCACAGGCATAAAGTATGTCCAAAACTTTGAAAGTTACAACAAATGGTAATAAGAACTTCTAAAAACTTATGAGAGAAGAAAATATAAATTACATTGAATAGCAATCATTCGAGTGATCTCATTCACTTTGCCAGATCAAACTCATAACACCATATGCCCTTGTAAAATTGTTCCCTCTGGAACTAAATTCATTCTATAATGAATTCATTTCATTTTTTTGATCGGACTACAAATAATTTATAGCCTGCTGTGAATTTCCCATCATTCCCAATGACGAAATCATCAACAACCATTTTCTTGATGCAGGCTTCGTATTCTTTCTCCATAGTTTTGGGAATAAAGATGTGCCAGGGGTCTACAGCTCTTACAATTTCTGAAAAGGAACATAAAGAAAGAGTTATAAATCCTTCCTGAATACATAAATAGTACAAGAGACATTAAGCAAAGTAGAAAACTATGCTTGGTCGAAAATATAGGATGTTTTCTTCATTAAATACCTTAGACATTAAATTTTAGAAATGTATCATCTCATTCATTAAAATAAAAAGTCCATTACGCCTGGGCAGCGTAAACTAAGCAGATTTCCCCCGTAAAGTATAACAAGTGATAATATACATACTAATAACACACTACCGTGAATACTAAGTGAATAAATACAAACGATAATAAAGAAGTCCGTCACGCAGGGGCTGAGTAAACTAAGCAGATTTCCCATGTGAAGTTTTACAATAGAGAAATCTGCATACCGGTAACCCAATACCACCGTGATTAAATACAAACGGTAATGAGAAATCTTTAAGTTAATTGAAATAAATTCCCAACTGAAACGTCTTCTGAATATTAAGAATAATTTATATTTTAATTACTCAAATTTTAGTAGTCCAAGAACTAGAGAGGGGGGGGGCGGATGAACAGCAATTTTTGTTTGATCATTACCAAGCTCTATTTTTAAATGTTAAAAAGAAAGATCAAGTTCGTTAATGGCTGAAGTCGGACCGGAAGGGGGGGGGGATCTCTGTTACCATACGTCGGATCAAAATATTGCATAGAACCAATATTATTGCAAATTACATTTACTACAAATATTGGTCTTTACATTCATTCTCTATCTTGAATATTAACCGAGATATTTGCATTTTTATGAAGCCTGTGGTCGGGTATTGTTCGGATTAGGTCGGCCGTTTCCGTAAATGTTCGGCTCAGGTGGAAGCTTCTTCTAACCTTACCTTACCTTCCTAACTTTGTGAGATTTATGCAAATACGTTCTGTTCATCCCCCCCCCCCCGTTCTTTAGTTCTTGGACTACTAAAATTTGAATTATTAAAATATAAATTATTTTTACAATTCAGAAGCCGTTTCAGTTGGGAATTTATTTTAATTAACTGAAAAATTTCTCATTGCCGTATTTAATCACGGTGGTATTGGGTTACCAGTATGCAGATTTCTCTATTGTATAACTTCACACAGGAAATCTGCTTAGTTACGCAGCCCGTGACAGACTTTTTTTTTCGTTAGCGCATAGCGAAGTGTAAATAACTTAATTCAATACGTAAAAAATTGTTAAATTACTTAGGTAGTGGTCCAATGATGGATGCTCATAGCTGTAGTCCCTTACTTCTACTTGGACATCCTCAAATCCAGCCTGAATTAGTTCATCAGTAATCCTCTTCTTTCTATCCTCCACCGAGCCGGATGCATACATTGTGAAATAGTTTTTACCCTGAAATAGATTTATTTATTAAAACTGCCAGACCTATTCACTTTCTGTTGGTAAGTATTGTCTCACTTAGATGGCCTTGGAGTCAAATGAAGTTGAAATAATCATATAAACAGAAATGATATCTGTTAACGCCCCCTTTGTGTTACTAAGGCTCGTCGGCACGGAGTATCAACAGGTTACTACCCTTTTCTAGCAAGAGCAAGATGAACAATTAATTTTGCCAGCTTGTTTAAATGAATTCTTATTACATTCGAGAGAATGGAACCCCCGACGCAATGTTTACCTGGGTTACTATAACTAATAAAACCTTTCCTCAAATGCGTTATCCGAACTCCCTCCCCCCTCCCAAAAAAAAATCAGAATATCAGAAAAAAATTAGTTTAGTTTTACTATTTGAAACCATTTTTTTTTAAATGTGAGCATTGTTACTTCATAATGAGTTCCAATTCAACAAACTACTGAGAAGAAAACATAGTAAAAAATAATTGAAATTAATTCTTAAGTAGTTTAATCTATTGTGGCGAGTTCCTACATTATTAAAATTCAAACAAAAAAACTGGTGACGTAAAGTTATTAATATTAATCAACATCAAATAACATTTATAGTCCTGTCACGCAGGGGCTGCGTAAACTAAGCAGATTTCCCGCGCGAAGTTTATCTACAGATAAATGTACATACAGGTAACACAACTCCACCGAGAATATTAAGTGAATAAATACAAATGATAATAAGAAACCTCCCGACGGAATGCATCTGAAATTAAAAAAAAACAGTTTTGCCAACTTTTTACCGGAAAGAAAAACAATTACTATAACATATCTGAATATAACATATTAATTTGATTGAAAACTAGTTCTGTTCTAGTTATCTAGTTCTGTAATTTATGATTAATGAGAATAATTTTTATCTCAATCAATCAAATTTAAGTAGTCCAAAAACTTAAGAAGGGGGGGGGGGTCACCAGAACATATTTGCATTTATCTCGTATAACAAATGTCTCTTGAAAATAATATTTGGTATTTAAGCCTCGAATGATGTGGTTTATTACTTATCCGAGTGTTGTTTATGTAACATGAGTAGAAGTGGGGGTTTGCAAAAGGCTGAAAACTGAGAAATGAAAATATCTCGGTTAATATTCAAGATAGAGAATAAATGATTCAATATTTATAGTACATTTAATTTTCAATAAGATTGATTCTTTCCCTTTTTTTGATCAGACCTATAGTAACGGAGATATTTCGAATTTTCGAAAATCCTCCTCTCTAAACCCCATCTGCTGGTCCGATTTCAGCCATTAACGAACTTAATCTTTTTTTTTTTTTTTCTTTTTTTTCATAAAACGACTAAATATGGAGTTTGGTAACGATTAAACAATAATTGCGACCGCTAGAGCTGTAACATATATATATATATATATATATATATATATATTGATGTTCAACATCAACACAATTATATATATATATATATATATATATATATATATATATATATATATATATATATATATATATATATATATATATACAGCTTTGAACGGACCTCATTTTCGTCATCTTCTAGGTAGGATCGATGGACATTTGAAGAAAAATTTTGAATATGCGTCATGAGTACGACCTCAATAGCTGATTTCCCTTAAGAACAAAAAAAATAAAGCTATCCATTATTAAAAAGCAGTAATCATTTTCAGACTTCTAATCCATGATCTTTCATCAATAAAAAACTCTTCTATCAATATTTTGGATTTCTCTTAGGCATAAGTCTAAGATAAAATCTCCCCTATCCCCCTTACTCTATTTCAATCAATATAAGAAATGCACTACTAGACGTTGCAACAATCCCAAATATGAAATTCAAACATTCCAAGGCAATTTCTAAAACCTGAGAAGCCAACCACTTATAATTAATTTACCAATATTATTTTTAGTATAAGCCTATGTATTATCTACCAATAACCCACATCTGGTTTATTCATACCCTGTATAGGCCAGAACATTTGTAATTTTTATAGCTTTCTCCATTTATTATTGTTCTTCTTTTCCTGAGTATTTGGGTATTCATTGTTTAGTTTACTAGAAGGAACATCCATTCCAGACGTTATATACTCAGAAATGAATGTTCCTTCTCACTGATTTTTTGGAGGGACAACGCCGCCAGTAAATTACTAATAATCAATTTTTTTTTGGGGGGGGGGGAGAATTTTATTTAATGAGTTCGTCACTATGAATTCAGCGGGAGTTGAACCCACTACTTTACGGTTCATGTATATGTATATATGTATTAAGTACGACTATCTAGAGAGAAGAAACTATTAGTGGGTCATAGTCTAAATAAAAAAATCTGCTAATAAGGACCATACCTTCCAGCTATTTACCAAAAGCACTACATGGCAGGTGAAAATATGTTATTTTGAAAAAAATCATCAAATAGTTCAACATACCTCAATATAGTTTTTCCATGGCTCCGTGCGTCGAAGTTGTATACACGTATGTATGATTTTATGATCGGCAAAAAAAACCAGGAATAATTCTCCTCCAGGTTTTAATAAAGAATACATGTTCTCAAAGGCTACTCTGCAATTCAATTTCAGTAGATTATTTATTGCTTAACGTATAAAACTTGTTCACATTTCCTTTGAGTAAAGATAAATTGATATACCTAAACCAATCATTATTTATATTTGTAAAATCTTAAACACCATTTAAAAACATTATTTTCTTCAAGCATTATTTATAAACAGTATATAATTAAGTCAGGGTCACATATTTTCTTCATATCAAATCTATTACAATATAACCTGCCTTATCTGGATACACCACATTCTGGATGACACAGAAACCCAGGGTATTTTACATTTAACTGTTTCAATCAACACTAAAGATCATATCTTATTGGCAGTAATCGCACCATGAATAAGGAGGGATTAGATGGAGGAACTCGAAAATTCCAAATATCTTCATTATTATGACACATATCAAAAAATGTTGAATCAATATTGTTAAAATATTGATTTAGTTTAATTGATGTTTTTATAACCCAAATATTAAGCATTAAGTAGTTCGTACTTTCTGGTTTTCAGTCAGAAAATGTGGTGAGATATCACTAGTGTGTCCTACCAGCACGTGGGAAGTCTGCTCAGTTAACGCAACCACTTGAGTGACGGACTTTTTTTCCTAATAGAGAATAGATGTTGGTAGGAAGAAATAGATATAGAAATAGGGAAATCTGCTGAGTTTATGTAACACCATCGTGACCTACTATGCAGATGCTGTTCAACCTTGATTGCTACCTACATGTTTTTAAATTCCCCACATATGAGGAGTCGTATATACATAAGTGCAGATACGGGCCAATACGTTTCAGTATAATCTACCAAATATTTTAGACAACTAAACTACCACACATGAATATTTTTGTGTGTATAATGTACACATGTCTATAAACACATAATGATATATTTGCATTCTAGCTAAGGTACCCGGCTTCGCCCGGGGAATCATTTGAGGCTGAATGATAATGGTATTTTTTGCGGGGTTTACTATGTACAATATTTTTACATTTTCCCGTCTCAATGCTTAGGATTTAAGCGTGCTGGGGATATGTTAATAATAAAAGTATATGTTATGTACTTAGTTCTACAAAATTCACAATATTTTTATATTACCCGTTTCCTGTACATGCATCTTTTTTATACATAACATAATCATAGATTATCATATTATCATTGGTAAAAATACGGAGTTTCGTTGATTTCGTTTAGTCTTTCGCCCCCTATAACATTGTTGAACCCTTCTGTAGTTTTTCATTATAGAGCAAAAATTCATATAACAAAAGTTACTTTAAATAACAAATCAAACAACTTTTGTCATATGCACATTTGCCGAAAAATGAATATGTTACGAAATACTGCGATTTTATATTTCGGACCCCCCTTATAACCCCCACTCCTATTTGTACCTCGAAATAGTAATATACCTTATAATGAGGGAGGTGCTAATTCCAAATCACGTACGGAGTTTCGTTTAGTTAGGTTGAGTCTTTTGTGCCATATAATTTTGTTGTTTTATAGTTTTTAGCTTATAACTCATTTATACTTCGGTATACGACAAAAGGGTACATTACAAAAGTTTCTCTAAATAACAAAATAAACAACTTATGTGCATATTGGCCAAAAAACCAATTGGAGAGAAACTATCGCTATTTTTAATTTCAGGCTTCCCTTATAACTCCCACTTCTGTTCGTCTCAGAGAATATTAATATAACCAGAAAACTAACATGTTTTAGTAGTAATATACATACGAAGTTTCATAAAATTCGGGTCAGCCGTATATTAAATACAATTTTTTTAACAACCAATAGATAACACACCTGGTATTTTCAATCCAATGCACACAATAGAGCGAATATATTTTTGAGAAAGACTCTCTTGAACAAATATCCCAAATATTGCTAGATTCTATATCCATTTCTATAAATGACAATCTAGGTGCTTTGAATATACTATTGGCGAAATCAATCATTTTTCTTGATATGTCACAGCCCACCTATAAAAATAATTAATATATAGTCTTATTTAAAACAAATGTTAATCGATAATAATTATTTTTACTTACAACTGTAGCATCTTCGGGGACAAACTTCAGCAAAATGTCAGCCGTGAATTTTCCAGGACCACAACCAACGTCTAGAATTTTTTCTCCTTTCTCCCAACATATTGTACTTTTAATCTCTTCGAGGTGGTTTTTCCCGTCTCGCACAGTCTGATGGTTTACTTCGTGAAAGAGATCTGGTTTATTCATCTCTTATTTTGTTTTAGATTGAAGCTACAAAGCAATTCAATGTCGTCCACTTAAATGTTTTGAAAACGACAATTAATCCTTTGTGTCAAATTTAACGTTCTTATTCTCCTGAATTTCTCTTGTTGAAGACTACTTCAGGAAGAAGCAAACTTTATGTACTAAAAACAAATGGTGAAGTCATTAATATCAAACTGATCAAAGTCTTCGTTTACATACATACATATATATATATATATATATATATATATATATATATATATATATATATATATATATATATATATATACAGACTTCATTTAGTACAACTCGCCGTGCCTCTAACGATTAAATGTTAAGACTAATTGGATGAGAATGCCCCATAAATGTGATGCAGCTACTTAGTAGTAAAACAATACATAATAATAACTTAAAACAATTTAATTTGTTTATTGTTCCGTTACTGTTTTAACTTATTTGAGTAAAGAATGACGATGACCTAAACTTTTTATATTTTTTAATTTTTATGCACATATTATTTGGTCTATCTATTTAATCTATTTTCTCAGATTTCCCTTAAGATAAATCAGCTATTGAGGTCGTACTCATGACGGAATTTTCAAAGTTTTTCTTCAAATGTCTATCGATCCTACCTACTAGATGAGGAAAATGAGGTCCGTTCAAGGAAACGGCCGAACTAGCTTTTGGCGGGAAAGTAACTCTCGTCCGTTAGGCGCTCAGATTTAACATATTTAATAAAAATGCAAATATCTCGGTTAATATTCAAGATAGAGAAAAAATGTATATACCAATATTTATAGGAAATTTAATTTGCAATTAGATTGCTTCTGTAAACGTTTTCGATCCGATGTATAGTAACGGAGATATTTCGAATTTTTGAAAATCCTCCCCTCTAACCCCCCCCCCTTCCACTGTTCCGATTTCAGCCATTAACGAACTTGATCTGTCCTTTTACATAAAACGGTTAAATATCGAGTTTCGTTAAGATCAAACAAAAATTACGACCACTAGAGCGTTAACAGACAACTATATATATATATATATATATATATATATATATATATATATATATATATATATATATAATTTTGAACGGACCTCATTTTCGTCATCTCCTGGGTAGGATCGATGGACATTTGAAGAAATTTTTCGAAAATCGCGCCATGAGTACGACCTCAATAGCAGATTTCCCTTAAGGGAAATCTGCTAAATCGGTTCTTTGGCCAGTGTTATACTCCTTATTTAAGCTGTTCTTCGAACATCGAAAATTAAATTACTCGCTGAAATCGGAGCACGTTGAGAGGAGGAGGGTTAGAAGAGGGCGAACTCAGTTACTATAAATCGAATCAAAAAATGTTATTTATCTTGTTAAACATATAATACAGTAATTGTTAAGCATATCATAACCCTACAGTTGTAAACATTTTTTTTCGCCACTCGAATATTATGAAAGTTATATTTATTTCTTTGTTTTACAGTAATTGAGGCTCGGATGAGTGGAAGTTAAGTGAACATCGGCTGAGAGGAAGAGGGGGTTTACAAAATAGCCTATAGATCTCCCACTTCTTGTCCCATTTCAGTATTTAACGAACCTTTACCCTTCATATTTACATGAAACTCTTAAATATGAAGTAAACCATCTATTGGGTTGTAACACATGAAGTGTCCGATTTTTTAAACCCTAATCTTTATAAAGGATTAAAACGTTGTGTGTTGATTCCAAGCAAAATATTTACCATCTATAATAAACATTCGTTAATCCTCTAGTCGCAAGCTATGTTTGTTTTTGTCCCAAGTAGGCTTACATATTTTAGTTTAATATCAATCGGGAAGATGGAAACACGCGATTTCCGGATAATTTTCTTTTACGAGTATAAACTTGGTCATTCCGCGGCCCAGTCAGCAAGGAATATTAATCATGCGTCTGGCGAAGGAAGTGCTAATGAAAGAACTATTCGTCGTTGGTTTTCAAAATTTTCTTCAGGAGATACGACTTTAGAAAATCAGCCCCGTGGACGACCTCACTCATCAGTGGAGGACGAAGATCTTAAAAAAGCTGTTGAAGAAGACCCTCATAAAACAGTCAGAGAACTTGCGTCAGAGCTAGGCACAAGTCCACCAAAGGGCAAAACAATTGATTCCACATTATACTGCCAAGAAATTGAGCTAATGCATCAAAATTTGATCAAGTAACAGCCGGCATTGGTAAACAGGAAAGGACTGATTCTGCTTCATGACAACGCCGACCACATGTTTCAATACAGACAGTGAACAAATTAAAGTAGTTGGGCTATGAAGTCCTACCACACCCCCCATATTCCCCTGATCTATCTACTACAGACTACCACTTTTTTCGGAGTTTGGACAACTTTTTGCGAGGAAAAGTTTTTACAGATGATTTAGACATTAAAAATGCATTTTCTGAATTTCTTTGAACACGTGACACACACGTTTTTCAAAAGTGGGATAGAAAACTTGGTAAGTCGTTGGCAGAAGTGTATTGAAAATGATGGTAAATACTTTGAATGAATAATATTCCAGATTCGATCTCAATTTTTAATTTTTTTCCTGATTCTACAAACGGTCATTTCATATGTTACAACCCAATAGTAAAAATTACACCTTAAGAGCGCTAACAGACAAATATACGTACGTGTGTGTGTTTGAATACGTCTCCTTTTCATCATTGTTTTCAATAAGAAAAAATTGCGATTCACGCTAGAAAGGATCCACAGATATATTGAAAGAGTTTCGCTCTAGAATTCGCACTCCAAAAAAAAATCAGTATTTTTAGGACAGGTGGTAGGAAGAAGCTACCCAGTATTCGGAATTGTATTTAAGTTGGAAGAAATATTTGAGATTTTTTAAAGAACAAGAACGAGATCTGCAATGTGGGATTAAGTAATTTGATGCAGTTCACTCGGACCAATGGACCTTAAAAAAAAAAAGTATCTGGCCAAGCTTCGGAGGCACGGAAGTAACTGGTATCGAATGAAATTCCTGTGTCTTCAATATAAATTTAATAGAACGCAACTTGTTTTTTTGTTAGTAGCGCCATGTGAAAAGAATGGAACCATGCTGACACAAAAATATATGTGAATCAGAAGATATGCAAAAGCGTTTAAGACAGGGGATATTTAAAGTCACATTTTTTGGTTTATGAAATTAGTTTTAAAGCTAAACATTTTGAAAAATTAGTAAAAACTAGTACTCATAATGAGAAGGCGGCTTACCTTTGAACCAAATGAGGTTGAGATATAAAGATGATGGCTTTTATATGAGGATAAAAGATTGAAAAGAAGAGAGGGGAGAGTGGCCTAGGTCAGAATAGCATTCTTGTATATTAACATAATCGCTATCAGTTCCCACCAAGGTTAATGAAGTAAACGAATGCACACATGTTTTTATGTCATACATGAAGCGGAAAGTACCACCATCACACATGTATAACCACCAACACTTAACCCATCTCTATAATTATGGAGTGTTACTGACTCAAACCATATTATAATAAAAAATATTTAGTTTCAGATCGATTTAGTAGATAGGAGCGAAGCGTTTTATAGCATTTTTATGAACATTTACTACGTACTATGTTACTTATTTTAAAAATTAATAATTTTAAAGAAATTCAATTATCAGATATCAACATAAAATACTATGTACCTTGTCTGCTCAATACTACTTACTTGTACAACTAGGGCAACTATGGTTTGTAAGAACGGCTACCAAAGGAACTTGGTTGGTCTTTTCACCCATCAAACATTCAGAATACATGTGGGATTCCGTATTATATATCACAATCATTATTCTAAGAACACTTGAAAATCAGCTATTGAGATGATATATATATATATATATATATATATATATATATATATAAAACTGTAACCTCTGTCTGTACATTGATTTTTTTCGCGAATTTTCACGATAACTTTTCGTTTCACGTGTCATAGACACCATAACTGCATTTTGTTTCTTTGGTGTGTGTTTGTTTGTTTGTTACCTTTTCACGCATAAACGGCTAAACCGAATTTTATGAAACTTGGTATGTATATTACTACTAACCTAACTTAGACTTTAAGATATATTAATATCCTCTGAGACGTACAGGAGTGGGGGTTATAAGCGAAGCCAGAAATTAAAAATAGTGATATTTCGTTTCCTATTGGTTTTTCGTCAAATATGAACATAACAAAAGTGGTTTATTTTGTAATTTAGAGTAACTTTTGTTATATACACTTTTTTCGTATACCGAATTATTAACGAGATATATGCTAAAACCTATGGCGGAAGTGAACAATTTTATTTGGGGCAAAAGACCCAACCGAAATAAATAAAACTCGGTATGTGTATTAGCACTAAAGCTTTCATTATAACAAGCCATACCAACATTTCTAGGGATGGGCAGGTGTGGGGGTTGTAAGGGAGGCCTGAATTTAAAAATAGCGGTATTTTGTTTTCTATTTGTTTTTCGGCAAATATAAATATAACAAAAGTTGTTTACTTTGTTATTTAGAGTAACTTTTGTCATAATCATTTTTGTCTTTTAACAAATTATAAACGACATATATACAATAAACTAAAGCGAGAGTCAACTATTTCATTGGGCGCTAACGATTAAACCGAACTTAAAAAAACTCGGTATGTCAATTAGCATTAATTCTTCCATGATTATAAGCTATATTAAAATTTTTAGGTTAGAACGGGAGTGTTGGTTATAAGGGAGGCCTGAAATAAAAATTTATTTCATTGTCTATTTGTTTTTCGACAAACATGCACATACAAAAGTTGTTTACTTTGTTATTTAGATTAACTTTTGTTTTATACGTTTCTCCAGGAACAATGTGTGGAGTAATTTGCGTATAAATATTGATGTGCTCAACAATTCATTCCAATTTGAACTATGAGGTACCTCACCTGGAAAAATTAATTCAAATCTATGTTAATATTTTGTCCTTAATAACTGAAATCTATGCATAATGCACAGGAGACGGGAAATATGACAATTTGGAGGACAGTGAAGACTTACATAAAAAATTAGTTTTATTATTAACAAATGCCAACAACGGGTATTAACCCTATACACTGGGACGTGTAAATGTCAAAATATTGTGCAAAGTAAAACCTTGCCAAAAAAATACCTTCACCATTCAGCCTCAAATCAATTCCCGGGCGAAGCCGGACATCTGAGCTAGTATATATATATATATATATATAAATGTTTGTGTTTATGTTTTTGGTAATCATTTACTGTGGTTTGCAAAAACTTGAATCTTTGAGTAATTTTGTAATATGACCAACTTGAACTAAATTTTATTTATTTTTTCAGAAGTAATTACTTAAGGATAAAATTAAAACACTACAATTAATAAATGATTTTATTCTTCATTTACTCCTCGGGTGTCGCAAAAATAAGTGCGCCTCGTCATTAGTATTTCGGTGAGTTTGGCTAGTAAAATTTTGGTTTTACTTCATCGAAAAGGAAATCTAAATCTAGATAGATACTTATCATTTACAGGCATAAAGTATGTCCAAAACTTTGAAAGTTACAACAAATGGTAATAAGAACTTCTTAAAACTTATGAGAGAAGAAAACATAAATTACATTGAATAGCACTCATTCACTTTGCCAGATCAAACTCATAACACCATATGACCTTGTAAAATTGTTACCTCTGGAACTAAATTCATTCTATAATGAATTCATTTCATTTTTTTTTGATCGGACTACAAATAATTTATAGCCTGCTGTAAGTTTCCCATCATTCCCAATGGCGAAATTATCAGCAACCATTTTCTTGATGCAGGCTTCGTATTCTTTCTCCATATTTTTGGGAATAAAGATGTGCCAGGGGTCTACAGATCTTACAACTTCTGAAAAGGAACATAAAGAAAGAGTTATTAATCCTTCCTGAATACATAAATAGTACAAGAGACATTAAGCAATTATGAAAACTATCCTTTGACGAAAATATAGGATGTTTTCTTCATTAAATACCTTAGACATTAAATTTTAGAAATACATCATCTTATTCATTAAAATAAAAAGTCCGTCACGCAGGGGCTGCGTAAACTAAGCAGATTTCCCTCGTGTATTATAACATTAGATAAATATGCATACTGGTAACACAACACCACCGTGAATATTAAGTTTCTTACTCAATATGTTAGCGATTCACGTAGTTCTGGAGGTAAAAGAATTCGCATCAGCAGCGGAACATCCCACCGCCTGGGAGATATCTGCTTATTTTAGGGCCCATTTAAGTAACGGACATCTCGCCTTTTAGGCAGGGTAGATGGACGTTTGAAGAACTTTGTTAATGTCATGAGTACAACGTCTCTAGCTGATCTCACATACCCTTTTCTGTGTCCCTCAAACTTTATTACAGTAAGTTTGAAATAAAGAGAATTTGTTAATTAGAACTTTTTTTTTCGATGGCGCATAACGAAGACTAAATAACTTAATTCAATATGTAAAAAATGAAGTTCATTTATTGTTAAATTACTTAGGTAGTGGTCCAATGATTGATGCTCATAGGTGAAGTCCCTTACTTTTATTTGGACATCCTCAAATCCAGACTGAATTAGTTCCTCAGTAATCCTCTTCTTTCTATCCTCCACCGTGCCAGTAGCATACATTGTGAAATAGTTTTTACCCTGAAATAGATTTATTTATTAAAACTGCCAGACCTATTCACTTTCTGTTGGTAAGTATTGTCTCACTTAGATGAGGAGTCAAATGGAGTTGAAATAATTTGACGTAAAGTTAATTAATCAACATCAAATAACATTTAAAGTCCTGTCACGCAGGGGCTGCGTAAACTAAGTAGATTTCCCGCGCGAAGTTTAACAACAGATAAATATACATACAGATAACACAACTCCACCGAGAATATTTAGTGAATAAATACAAATGATAATAAGAAACCTCCCGACGGAAAGCATCTGAAATGTAAAAAACAGTTCTACCAACTTCTTACCGGAAAGAAAAACAATTACATATCTGAATATAACATATTAATTTGATTGAAAACTATCTACTGTATCTAGTACGTTAATTTATAATTAATCAGAATAATTTTTATCTCAATCTATCAAATTTAAGTAGTCCAAAAACTTAAGAGGGGGGGGGGGGGGAGGTCACTAGAACATATTTGCATGTATCTCGTATAATAAATGTTTCTTGAAAACAATATTTGGTATTTAAGCCTAGAATGATGAGGTTTATTACTTAACCGGGCGTTGTTTATGTAACTTGAGTAGAAGTGGGGGTTCGCAAAAGGCCGAAAACTGAAAAATGCGAATATCTCGGTTAATATTCAAGATAGAGAATAGATGTATATTACAATATTAATAGTACATTTAATTTTCTATAAGATTAATTCTATACAACTTTTTGGTCAGACGTATAGTAACGGAGATATTTCGAAATTTCGAAAATCCTTCTCTCTAAACCCCCCATCCCCCTGGTCCGATTTCAGCCATTAACGAACTTGATCTTTTTTTTTTTACATACAACGACTAAATATGGAGTTTGGTAACGATTAAACAATAATTGCGACCGCTAGAGCTGTAACATACATATATATATATATATATATATATATATATATATATATATATATATACATACAGTTTTGACGGACCTCATTTTCGTCATCTTCTAGACGTTGCAACAATCCCAAATATGAAATTCAAACATTCCAAGGCAATTTCTAAAACCTGAGAAGCCAACCACTTATAATTTTAGTTTTAGTTTACTAGAAGGAACATCCATTTCAGACGTTATATACTCAGAAATGAATGTTCCTTCTCACTGATTTTTGGGAGGGAAAAAAACGCCGCCGGTAAATTACTAATATTCAAATTTTATTTTTTTTTGGGGGGGGGGTTATTTAATGAGTTCGTCACTATGAATTCAGCGGGAGTTGAACCCACTATTTTACGGTTCATGTATATGTATATATGTATTAAGTACGACAATCTAGATAGAAGAAACTATTAGTGGGTCATAGCCTAAATAAAATAAGGGCCATATATTCCAGCTATTTACCAAAAGCACTACAAGACAGGTGAAAATATGTTATTTTGAAAAAAATCATCAAAGAGTTCAACATACCTCAATATAGTTTTTCCATGGCTCCGTGCGTCGAAGTTGGATAAACGTATGTATGATTTTATGATCGGCAAAAAAAACCAGGAATAATTCTCCTCCAGGTTTTAATAAAGAATACATGTTCTCAAAGGCTGCTCTGCAATTCAATTTCAGTTGATTATTTATTGCTTAACGTATAAAACTTGTTCACATTTCCTTTGAGTAAAGATAAATTGATATACCTAACCAATAATTATTTATATTTGTAAAATCTTAAACACCATTTAAAAACATTATTTTCTTCAAGCATTATTTATAAACAGTATATAATTAAGTCAGGGTCACATAGTTTCTTCATATCAAATCTAATACAATATAACCTGCCTTATCTGGCTACACCACATTCTGAATGACGGAGAAACCCAGGGTATTAATGATGCTCCATTCCAATATAAATTGCTCATTTCGTATTAACAATAAGCGTTTATAACATGAACCTGTTTTTTCTAAGCTTAAATAGAAAATATTGTTTCCATGAGACCTTTATTATGGGATACATACAAATTCTTTGTACGATGGTGTGCTCAATTAAGATTTTACCTCCTTGTCTCAAAAATGCTTAATTGATCTATACCATACTCGACATTTAACTGTTTCAATCAACACTAAAGATCATATCTTATTGGCAGTAATCGCACCATGAATAAGGAGGGATTAGATGGAGGAACTCGAAAATTCCAAATATCTTCATTATTATGACTCATATCAAAAAATGTTGAATCAATATTGTTAAAATATTGATTTAGTTTAATTGATGTTTTTATAACCCAAATATTAAGCATTAAGTAGTTCGTACTTTCTGGTTTTCAGTCAGAAAATGTGGTGAGATATCACTAGTGTGTCCTACCAGCACTTGGGAAGTCTGCTCAGTTAACGCTACCCCTTGAGTGACGGACTTTTTTTCCTAATAGAGAATAGATGTTGGTAGGAAGAAATAGATATAGAAATAGGGAAATCTGCTGAGTTTATGTAACACCATCGTGACCTACTATGCAGATGCTGTTCAACCTTGATTGCTACCTACATGTTTTTAAATTCCCCACATATGAGGAGTCGTATATACATAAGTGCAGATACGGGCCAATACGTTTCAGTATAATCTACCAAATATTTTAGACAACTAAACTACCACTCATGAATATTTTTGTGTGTATAATGTACACATGTCTATAAACACATAATGATATATTTGCATATATATCAATCATTTGAGGCTGAATGATAATGGTATTTTTGGGGGGCTTTTCTTTGTACAATATTTTTACATTTTCCCGTCTCAATGCTTAGGATTTAAGGGTGCTGGGGATATGTTAATAATAAAAGTATATGTTATGTACTTAGTTCTACAAAATTCACAATATTTTTATATTACCCGTTTCCTGTACATGCATATTTTTTATACATAACATAATCAAAGATTATCATATTATCATTGGCAAAATACGGAGTTTCGTTGATTTCGTGTAGTCTTTCGCGCCCTATAACATTGTTGAACCCTTCTGTAGTTTTTCGTTATAGAGCAAAAATTCATATAACAAAAGTTACTTTAAATAACAAATCAAATAACTTTTGTCATATGCACATTTGCCGAAAAATGAATATGTTACAAAATATTGCGATTTTATATTTCAGACCTCCCTTACAATCCCCACTCCTATTCGTACCT
>CM032232.1:107655000-107805000 GCA_019009955.1 Riptortus pedestris
ATCTAGTATAAACTTCCAATAGCGTCCACTAATATAAATTTCTTTTTCCATGAAACTGTTAAATATAGAATGTGGTGATGTAATAAAAATCATGTAGTTTAGAACATAAACTCTTAAATTATGAAGTCACACGGAAGATATTTGCATATATCTCACAGAAAAAGTTCAAAGAAAACAATATTTATCCTTCATTTTTACGTGAAACGCTTAAATATGAAAAAAAAAAAAAAAAAAAAAAAAACATCAAGTAAAAATTACACCTTCAGAGCGCTAACAGAAAAAATATACAAACGCGTGTGTGTGTGTTTAAATACATCTCCTTTTCATCGTTATGTTTTCAATAAGAAGAAATTGCGATTCACTGACGTCGCTAGGAAGGATCCACAGATATATTGAAAGAGTTTTGTTCTAGAATTCGAGCTCCAAAAAACATCAGTATTTTTAGGACAGGTGGTAGGAAGGAGCTACCCAGTATTCGGAATTGTATTGTAGGGGAAGTTGGAAGAAATTTTTGAGTTGTTTTAAAGAACAAGAAGGAGATCTGCACTGTGGGGTTAAGTAATTTGATGCAGTTTGTCTGAACAATGAACCTTTATAAAAAAAAAAGTTATCTGGACAAGCTTCGGAGGCAGGGAACTAACTCGTTTCGAATGAAATTCCTATCTTGAATTTAAATTTAAAAGAATGCAACTTGTTTTGTTGTTAGTAGCGGCATGTGAAAAGAATGGAACCATGCTGACACAAAAATATATGCGAATCAGAAGATATGCAAAAGCGTTTAAGAGAGGTGTTATTTAAAGTCTTATTTTTTGGGGATTATGAAATTAGTTTTAAAGCTAAACATTTTGAAAAATTAGTAAAAACTAGTACTCATAATGAGAAGGCGGCTTACCTTTGAACCAAATGAGGTTGAGATATAAAGATGATGGCTTTTATATGAGGATAAAAGATTGAAAAGAAGAGAGGGGAGAGTGGCCTAGGTCAGAATAGCATTCTTGTATATTAACATAATCGCTACCAGTTCCCACCAAGGTTAATGGAATAAACTAATGCACACATGTTTTTATGTCATACATGAGAAGCGGAAAGTACCACCATCCACATGTATAGCCACCAACAATTAACCCATCTCTATAATTATGGAGTGTTACTGACTCAAACCATATTATAATAAAAAATATTTAGTTTCAGATCGATTTAGTAGATAGCAGCGAAGCGTTTTTCTTACAAGAAATACTATAACATTTTTATGAACATTTACTACTTACTACGTTACGTATTTTAACAATTAATAAATTTAAAGAAACTCAATTATCAGATATCAACATTAAATACTATATACCTTGTCTGCTCAATACTACTTACTTGTGCAACTAGGGCAACTATGGTTTGTAAGAACGGCTACCAAAGGAACTTTGACTGTTAGTCTTTGCACCCATGAAACATTCAGAATACATCTGGGATTCCGTATTATATATCACAATCATTATTCTAAGAACACACGAAAATCAGCTATTGAGATATATATATTAGCGGACTCGACAAACGTTGTCCTGCATTATATTTCAAGCGATTAGGATTTAAATTTAATAATATTATGTTTAAAACAGCTACTTTTAATAACACAAAAAAACAACTTTTCTTATGTGCACGTTTGCCTAAAAACAAATAGAAAATGCCTCCTTGTAACCCCCCACTCCCGTTCGAACCTAAAAAATTTAATATAGCTTATAATCATGGAAGAATTAATGCTAATTTACAAATAGAGTTTTGTTAAGTTCGGTTCAATCGTTAGTGCCCAATAAAATTGTTGGTTCCCACTTTAATTTTTTAGTGTACATCTCGTTTATACTTTGTTATACGACTAAAGCGAATATAATAAAAGTTACTCTAAATAACAAAATAAACAACTCTCATCCTGTGCATATTTGCCGAAAAAGCAATAGGAAACGAAGTATTGCTATTTTTAATTTTAGGCCTTTCTTACGACCACTCTCGCTCCATCTGCCGGGCTGATTTATGAATCTAATCCAGGGCTTCTTAAACTATGGGTCGCGTAGCAGAATTCTGGGGTCGCTAGAGATAAAAAAAAACAATTTATGTTTTATCTTCAGTTACAACTTATCATTAAATTTTTAACTTATACTTTAATTTAATACTTACGACGCAACTACTTGAATATATTCGAGAGAATTAAGTCGTTCAGAATCCACTTTTATATTTGAAACTATAATAAATACAATTTTATAATTTTTTGTGCAATTTTTAATTTTAGATTTCTGTATGTTTCAAAACGAATTCTAAACTTATATATATTTTCATATGTATATGTATATGTTACCTAATTAATAAATCATCAAAAAATATTAATTTATTTTTCTTTTATATTTGTATGGGGTCGTCAAGAAACTCGCACTCATAAATGGGGTCATAAATTACAAAAGTTTAAGAAGTCCTGATCTAAACCATTCAGGGCGTCACCCAAACCCATACAAAAAAATACATTCAACTCGGTCCACCCGTTTAGGAGTTTTAGTGACATACACACGTACAATATATATATATATATATATATATATATATATATATATATTTATATATATATCCATCCATTCCCAATAAACCATTATTTATTATTATTATTTAAAGGCTGAGATAAAAATTTAAAAAAATAAACAAAATGTAATCTTATAAATTTATTTCATTTTTGTTTTTCTCTACATGTTTCATGAAAATATTTTCACCTCTTCAGTACTATTTTGTCAAAAAATAAAATATTGTTTCCACTACATGAAAAAGAAAACAGAAATCAGCTGGTCGTCATCAATCACTAATATTTAGTTAGCGATAAGATTTTAACTAATAATTGAAAGATCTGGTAAAAATAGATAATATGTATTTCAAGAAACAGCAATCATTCCAGTCTTTTCATTGGCATTGCCTGATCATTTGAAGACATATCTAGTTTATGTTGAATTGTTGTTTTACCTGAAATTAAATTCATTGAGTGTTTTTTTGGATTGGATTTGAAATAATGTGCTATTTAGCGTAAGTTTTCCATCATCGGGGTTTCTATATATGGCTGTATTGACAGCCATATCAACTAGGCAAGCATTGTATACTTTCTCCATATGTTCAGGAATATAAATTTGCCATGGATCTAAAGACTTCACAATTTCTGAAAATTAAAACGAAGACTGTGTTAGTGTTAGTGGATACATACACAATACCATAATTACAAAACATGATTTAAGAATAAAAAATAAGAACCTAAGACTCATTATATTATTAATGCGCTTATCATTAATGATGTAATAATAATGATTTTTTCACTAGAAACAACATTATAGTTACGTAAGAGAAACAATATTTTATTTCTGCCTCTCTCAACATGTCCAATCCATTAATGGCTAAATTTAGAAAAAATTTTAATAAGGAAGATGGATTAATTTCTTCTATAACAGATAGTAAATATTAATCATAACAATCATAAATTACTTATGAACATATCCAGTGATTCATACGAAGTAGTTCGTTGTTTTACTTTTACTTGGACATCCTCAAATCCAACCTGATATAGTTCATCAATAATTATCTTCTTTCTTTCTTCTATTGTGCCAGTTGCAAGCATAGTGAAATAGTTCTTACCCTGAAATAAATGTATTTATTCATTAAAACAGCCAGACCTAGTCATTTTTTTTCTTGGTAGACATCAACTGAATAACATATCCTTCGAGTGAAATGGAATTATAATAAAAATGTTATTATGTTACTTAGGCTTCTTGGGACGGGTTATCGTCAGGATACCACCATTTTCTAGCCAGGGTGGGCCTAGAATTTTGTCGAATCCATTGATAGCGGACGTCATTACTTACTGATGATGGAGCACAAATGGCAATCGCTTTCGATGAGAGGGTACCATTTTTTAGACTGCCGAAAGTTGTTTTTTTAGTTCCACTATTTCATATGCTACTAAGGGTTATTTATTGCTATCAAACCAAACATTTTGGAAGGAATAATAATAGATCCTGTTTAGCCTGAATCCTGACAAATCTGACCATGGGTTCACCGTTTTCGCCCATCTGTGATGGTTTCCTCCCTACTTACGGATCAAATGTACTTCTTCCTCACTTCAAAAGACCTTCACCACCTCAGAAAACTAGCAAGACACTGACAGTTGGGCAAAGTAAACCAAAACAGTACTTTAAACATCGAAAATAGAACTGAAATTACAAAAGTACTAAAAAAGGACCATCTAGTTTCATCTGACACCCTGAAGCTCTCTATCCTTCAGAATCTGTTGGAAAGACTTCTCTGCAATTAAAATTTTTTTTGAGGAACAACCAACAGCTGGGGGCCAGCCAAGTTCGTTCAGTTGGTTTTGAGTCTCCTTCGGTTTGGTTCCTCTAGAGTCGGAAAGCAGCAGAAGAACATCATGATTTGTTTTACCCAAGTAACATCTTTCTCCTGAGCTTAGTCGATAAATTCTTTTTTTTTTTTTTCAGCATCAATTGTAAATATTATAATAAATTTCTCTGGTCATTTTGTTTCAAACGGAGGAATAGCTTTTATTATCGTTAATGTGGGACAGCATTAATTAAAATCATGTGTTCCACCAAAGCTAGAAAAGGTGGAAACGTGTAGATAAGCCGCTCCAATTAACCAAAAAAAGTGGACGCCAATAAATAACAATAATAATAATATAAGATTTCAATTCTGTTTTTGTTAACATATCTTTACATTACATTCCGAAGACTATAAATATTTGCTCAAATAATTTACGTTTTTTGTCATTTAAATAAATTATTAAATATATTTTACGGAAAATTAGTAATTAATGTTTGGAAAATAATGGGGGGGGGGCATTTTTCTTTCTTTGTGAGACCTGTTGTTACCGGGCTAAATAAAAAGAAAATGAACGTAAAAACCATTAGACAAATAAAAAGAATAATTTTCCAACTATTTTATACTTACGTTACATACTACGCTTAATAAAAATGTTATATTCTGAGAGAAATAATAAATAAACAGTACCTACATACCTTAATGAAATTTTTCCATGGTTCCATGTTCCTAAGATTTATAAACACATTTAAAATTTTAAGGTCAGCAATAAAAACCATGAATATCTCTCCTCCAGGTTTCAACAGAGAATACATATTCTGAAAGGCTGCTCTGCAATATAAATTCATTATTTATTCCTTAACCTATAACAAATGTTCTCCTCTTCCCTATGCATAAACTGATATGAAGATACAGATGTAAAAGTATTGTCTAAAAGTGAAATTTGTGCCTAGAGGTAATAACAATTTCATAAAAATAGGCTTTGTGAGTTCCATTTTACTTATTCTTTTTTGAAACTTAAAATTTGATCATTGCCCATAAACGATAATCGAAGCGAGGGATGTTCGAAATATTAGAATGTGATGAATTAATCAATACTTATTGACATTGGGCTGTATCTATGCAAATGCCGAAGAGACTGAAAAATGTATTTTATTGCGAAACCTTAAATAGTATTTAAACAATTATTTGTCAGGCAATATGTATAAGAGATATAGCCGAGGGTGTCGTATTTATTATTATTTTTTATTAACAGAGTTATAGAAAATCGAATTTAAGCTGATATAAAATTAGCAGATTTGTAATCTGCTTAGTTTACATTAGTTTAAGCTAGTTTATGTATGTTTTTGTTTTCAGTCATCACTAACCCCTCCCCCTTCTTCTACTCACCTCACGTTAACAATAAACCCATATATCATGAAAATTCTTATCAAACACTACCTCTGGCTTACGAAAAGGTACATGAACTAAGGTGTAACGTAATTTCTACAATTTATTATTAAAAGTGCCATCATTGGCGTTATAATGCTGAGTAAGAACCCCAAAAATGGTTACAAGCCCAATAAAGCAACTACAAGCACGTTTTGTCGAGGCTTCCTCAGTGAATGATGGCAATACTTTTATGAAAGCTTCTGCTTTTTGACCTAAGCAGAAGTACTTGTTCAAAAGTTAATTTCTGTACGTTCTGAGACCCCTTTCTTCAGCATGATCTCGGGCACTAACATACATGTCATCAAAATATAGCTTTGTTTGAAGAGTTTTATAAAACTTACTGCAACTAATTTTGCTAGATCAAGTTGTATGTTCAGTTGACAGCAGATGATTCATACCTGTTCGGCATTGAAGCTAGTGTTTGGTTGGATATGTTTTATTATATATATATATATATATATATAGAATAGTCTGGGGTGAATTGTCCATGTGTAGGACGCCTTCTCTTCAAAAGTCCCAGAAGCTTGACGTGTTCATGGCCAGTCCCTACTTACAGACCCCTATAATTGTAAATTTCTTAAGTGTTCTAAGCAATTTGCCAGATTTATAATTAATTGAAACAAACATTAGAGTTTAATAGTATACACACCTGGTATTTTCAATCCAATGCACACAATAGAGAGAATGTATTTTTGAGAAAGACTCTCTTGAACAAATATCCCAAATATTGCTAGATTCTATATCCATTTCTATAAATGACAATCTAGGTGCTTTGAATCTTTTATTGGCGTAATCAATCATTCTCCTTGATATATCACAGCCAACCTGAAATACATGTTTAACATAATTAATTATTTAGAAACTTAAAACAAATGCCAATGGATGAAACATTATTACTTACAACTGTAGCATCTTCAGGCACAAACTTCAGCAAAATGTCAGCCGTGAATGTTCCTGGACCACAACCAACGTCTAGAATTTTTTCTCCTTTCTCCCAACATATTGTACTTTTAATCTCTTCAAGGTGGAGGATCCCGTCCTTCAACGTTGCATTGTTTGCTTCGTTATAAAGTTCGGGTTCGTTCATTTTTTTTTTTTTAAGAGAGTAAGGTTCCAAAGTAGTTCATTGTGGGCAACTGAAACTATTTGAAATGAGACAATTTATTCATTGTTTCATATTCAACTTGCATGTTACGATGAATTTACTTCTACTGGAGAATAACTGTTCAGCTGTCATAATTTGAAACTGTATTATTTTCCAGTAGAAATAAAAGTAATTTAATTTGTACACTGAATAATCCTGTTATTTTCATCATATAACAAATATCTTGTAGCATGTGCAGCCATGCACGTTTTACAGCCGGAAACGAAGAAGTAGAGTTTCATTGAATGCCGACGAATTTATGTTTACAATAATTGTTACATTGCAATAGCGTATTGAAATAAAAAAAAAGTCCGTCACGCAGGGGCTGCGTAAACTAAGCTGATTTCCCACGTGAAGTTTTACAATAGTGAAATCTGCCCAATTTCAAGTTTAGTAGTAATGGATCTCTAAACTTATTCACGAGGGACGAACAGTTACGAAAACGGCCGCCAGAGCTCTCTTCGGAAAGTACCGAACAGCCCACTCCTGCCGACCACATACAGAATACAAATGCAAATATCTCGGTTAATATTTAAGACACGGAATAAATGTATATAAAAATATGATTTATATTTATAAATTATAGTAAATTTAATTTGCAATAAGATTGATTCTACACAATTTTTCGATCCGACGCATAATAACGGAGATATTTCGAATTTTCAAAATTCCCCCCTCTAAACCCCCCTCCCACTGGTCCGATTTCAGCCATTAACGAACTTGATCTTCCTTTTTACATAAAACGATTAAATTCCGAGTTTGGTAACGATCAAACAAAGTTGCGACCACTAGAGCGTTAACAGACATATATATATATATATATATATATATATATATATATATATATATATATATATATTGTGGAGGGGCGATGCGAGACGTAAAGAAGAATTCAAGGCCAGATTTAACTATATCACATATATTAAAACATTAAAATAAAATATGAAAAAGTTATTAACAAATAGGTCCATTCACGGCCGCACTTCAGACTCTGGTATTTCCCAGTTTATAAACACGCACTATAACCTAAAACGTGGTTTACTATTCGAATGCTGATAGGAGACTCACTAAGTCTAAACTCACTAAGTTATAGGGACTTCTCTATAGCAACGTATAGCAGCGAGATACTCGCGAACATATGGAAATTATGACTAGCTGTCAAGGTTATTCATTCGCGAGTACCTCGCCGCTACAATATATATATATATATATATATATATATATATATATATATATATATATATATATAATTTTGAACGGACCTCATTTTCGTCATCTCCTGGGTAGGATCGATGGACATTTGAAGAAATTTTTCGAAACTCGCGTCATGAGTACGACCTCAATAGCTGATTTCCCTTAAGGTAAATCTGCTAAAAGGATTCACAACTGGAATATGAACCTTGGAAGTTAAGCAATAAATATTCAATTAATTTTTTGAGTTGCTGAAGATGAATGCATAACTATCCATGAATGAAGCAGATTGCTCTATCTAGCATTAGTAGAAGGAATATAATAAAATTGTGTGAAGGTAATTCTGTTGTAATATGAGGAAAGTTTGAGGAAGTTACTAGAAGGTTGGAATGATCAGGCTGATGCGCGACTAGTCGTTGAGTGGTTGAAATAAAAATTTTAAGGCAAGAATATAAAGATGACATTAACATTTCTCCCATAAAATCATTGAGAATGATGTTGAAGAACATAGTTTTAACTCTCAAATAAATCCACTTCCGTCTGTGGTCGTAAACTCTCAAAACCGTAATTTAACAATATAATATTCTCGATATAAATAAGAAATGATTCTCAATTCTATCCAAACACACCCATAAAACCCTAATAAATTAAAGAGCATAGTTTCGGAATTCATTGGTCTCTCTCTCTCTCTCTCTCTCTCTCTCTCTCTCTCTCTCTCTCTCTCTCTCTCTCTCTCTCTCTCTCTCACTATCTCTATATATATATATATATATATATATATATATATATATAAAATTGTAACCTCTGTCTGTACATTGATTTTTATTTCTTCTGGCATACCTAAAATATTTTATAGACTTGATGAACATAAGAATATTTGAAAAGTAAGTGAAAAATAGGAATCATAAGATGGCTTACCTTCGGGGGAAATAATGTCCAGGTCTAATGCTGATGGCTTTTATATAAGTTTGCAAGGAAAAGAGGGGAGGAGATCAAATCAGTTTGTTTTTTTACAAACACTGCCACGAGTATGGGAGTAAAGTAAAAGAATACAAAGGGGGGAAAAACAGGAGGAATAGTGAATATGGAATATAAAAATAATCTATAATTACTAGAGCTTAGAGGCAATCCTCTAACTATTGAACAATATTTAAAGACGATCATCAAGGCATTAAGCCTTCAAGAAGCTCCCGTTTTTTGATTTACTTTTCAACTCTCCAGAGGATGAGGAACTGACTACAGAAGGTTTCTATTAGCCAGTTCCTGGATGCCTGATCCCAGTTTCGGTTCAATTGGAGATCAAGTTGATACCACAAATCGAAACGGCGAACTGGCTACCTTCACGAATTAGGGTTCTGAGTCCTATAAAATGTTTATGGTATTGATTAAAATATCTCCAATCTATTTATATATAAATTTATATTTGTAATCTTTGTCTGTACATTGATTGTTTTCTCGAAATTTCATGATAATTTTACGGTTCACATGCCTTGGCACGATATCTGCAATATGTGGCTTTGGTGTCTGTTTGTTGCCTAAACTACTGGACGGAATTTTATTAAACTTGGTATGTATATTACTAGTATTAGATAGATGCTCATAATAAAAGTTGTTTATTTTGTTATTTGAATTCATTCATTATTAAATTCAATTTTGTCGTTGATCGAAGTGTAAAAGAGGTATACGTTAAAAACTGAAGTGGGAGTCAACAATTTTATTAACACTAATTTAAGTGTTTTAGCAGATTTCCCTTAAGGGAAATCAGCTATTGAGGTCGTACTCATGACACGATTTTTGAAAATTTTCTTGAAACGTCCATCGATCCTACCCAGGAGATGACGAAAATGAGGTTCGTTAAAAATTATATATATATATATATATATATATATATATATATATATTTGTCTGTCTAGCGGTCGCAATATTTGTCTGTTAACGCTCTAGTGGTCGCAACTTTGTTTGATCGTTACCAAACTCGATATTTAAACGTTTTATGCAAAAAGACAGATCAAGTTCGTTAATGGCTGAAATCGGACCAGTGGGAGGGGGGGGGTTTAGAGGGGGGATTTTCAAAAATTCGAAATATCTCCGTTACCATATGTCGGATCAAAAAAATGTATAGAACCAATCTTATTGCAAATTAAATTTACTATAAATATTGGTCTATACATTTATTCTCTATCTTGAATATTAACCGAGATATTCGCATTTTTATTAAATTTGGGCCGATAACTGATGACTGTTTCCCGCCAAAAGCTAGTTCGGCTCTCAAATGGAGATTTCTCTATTGTATAACTTCACGTGGGAAATCTGCTTAGTTTACGCAGCTCCTGCGTGACGGACTTTTTAATATAGGCATACTATGAACAATTGTGTTAAGTTTTAGACTTATATTTAAGCATTCCTATGGTATAATATTTAGAATAACTGATGTTGCAAAAATTTAAACTAAATATCCATTGTAAAGAATTGTTTCGAGAAATGTTAAAGAACCAGTCTTATGAAACTACATATTAATGCTCTCAAGTAGTTGTTCTTTGCATTTTCTCGTATCTCAAGTGTTAGCCTTCCACCACTGATTTGAACGAAAAATTTTTATTGTATAGTATCTAACGAAAAACAAAGTCTGTTAAAGCGAGAGAAAATACTTCTCACGCGTGCCTCAAAAAAAAAAAAAAAAAAGTTATGGATTTGCCTAAAGTCTTGATGTGTGTCTTTGGCAATTAATTCGATGGGTATGCGGTGGCTCAGAGAGAAGTTTCATTTTTTTGTAACCATAAGATCTAGAGATCGAATCTCGCCCGTAGTGACTATTTTTTTCCGGATTTGTTTTTTACTTTTTCTTACTAGGTCGTTTATTAATATTAACAAATAAATAATTTTTTTTTAAATTATTGGTATTTAGTTTTTAACGGGTTCCATATATTTAAAGAAAATTCGAATGCTTTCTGCCAAAAATGTAATAGGCATTATGAAATAGTTAATATTATACGAGGAAGTTTGGAGACGCTTGATAAAATGTTTAACATGATAGAAAAATATAAAAGTATAGAAGGATATTTAAATTTGTCTAGCACTAGACATAAAAATATTCTTTAACTGTTTTATAATTTAGAGTTATATTTTCATTATGCCTGCCCTTGGATCACTAACATACATTTTTATTATCATGTTAAAAATTTTATCAAACGTCTCCAAAACTGCTTGTATTTGATTGAAAAGAATAGGAAAATATCATCCAGAGAGGATTGTATTAAAATTCATTCTACTCTTCAATACCATTGTCATTCGCAATAAAATTTGTAACTTGATTATAGAAATATACGTTAGTGATCCAAGGCCAAGCATAATGAAAATATAGCTCTAAAGTATAAAACTATTAACGTATATTTTGCGTCTTGAGCTAGAAAATTTTAAATATCTTTATTAATAGTAAAATAAAATAATTGCAAATAAACGGGTAAATCTCTATAAGACCGTTTAAAAATATTATCAAAATATTCGCGTTATTATTGATTATTGTTATGCACTTATGTAATCAATTAATAGTAATATATTTCTGGTATAATATTAAATATTTCCTTACACCCATTACATTTTTGACAGAAATCATTCGAATTTTCTTTAGCATTCGAATATATATGAATCACGTTAAAAACTAAATAACAATAATTAAAAAAACTGTTTATTTATTTACTAATATTAAAAAAACACCCGAGAAACAAAAAGTAAAAAAAAAATCCAGAAAAAAATAGTCGCTCCTGGCGAGATTCGATCTCCAGATCTTATGGTTACAAAAAAATGGAACTACTCACTGAACCACTCGAGACCCTTTGAAGTACGACGAGTCTTAGCAACACATCATGACTTTAGGCAAATCTTTAACATTAACCACTTATATATATGTTACCGTGAACGACCGAAATCTGGAGAATGTCGACATACACCAGTTACCCTCACCGGTGTATGTCGACGATCACATCAGTGTAAGTTGACGTTAACCGGTGGATGTCGGCATTCTCCAGATTTCGGTCTTTCACCGTAACATATATAATACAATTGTCGGTAGATGCCTTCAATACTTCACCAAGGCCAAAACATTCGATTCGAGGACACAATTTTGAAGTCTGTTGACACACAGTTAAAGTTCAATGAAAACAATATTCATATATATATATATTTATTATGTTTTGTTTTTCTCTACATGTTTCGTGCAAATATTTCCACCTCTTCAAAACTATTTCATCAACAAATAAAATATTGTTTCCACTACATAGAAATCAGCTGGCCAGTATCAATCAATGACATTTTAATCTTTTTCCAAATCTGAAAATGAAATCCAATAATTGAAAGAGGTGATAACAATTTATGGATGAAGAAAATATGTATTACAGTGAGCACCATTCATTCCAATCTTACCTGATCTAAATCATTTAGGACATAAAGTTCATACTGAATTGTTGCTTTACCTGTAATTGAATTCATTGAGTAATGAACTTTTTTTTTGATCGGATTTGAAATAATGTGCTATTTAGTGTAACTTTTCCATCATCAGGGTTCCTATAGATGGCTTTATTGACAGTCATATCAACTAGGCAAGCATTATATACTTTCTCCATATGTTCAGGAATATAAATTTGCCATGGATCTAAAGACTTTACATGTTCTGAAAATAAAAACGAGGACTATTAGTGGATAAATAAACAATACCTACATAACACAACTTGCTTTAAGAGCAAACATATAAGACACTATATTAAATTATTAGTTAGCTTATCATTTTATTATTATTATTTATTAACGTCCACTTTTTGCAACTTAGGCTAATTGGGACGGGTTATCTACAGGTTACCACCCTTTTCTAGCCAGGGTGGGATTTTAGGACGTTATTTAATGAATTTCGTCACTAAATAATTTCCTTTGCCCAGGCAAGAATCGAACTCGCCACTCTAGGTTTACCATGTGAGATAAAGGTCAATGCTTTAACTCGCATGGCTAACCTGAGCCCCAGCTTATCATTAAACAGGTAATAATAATAATTGTTTACTCGAAACAACATCATCTAATTCGTTACGTAAGAGAAGCTATAGTAAATTTCTGCCTCCATCAGTTTAATAAACACATATCCCATCCAATAATCTCTGCATTCAAATAATTGTGTGAGAAAATCAGATTTCAGCTTCAATTCAATTAAACATTTATAAAATGTGTTAATTAGGAAGATGACTTAACTTCTATAACGAATAGTAAATATCAATTTAATACGTAAAGAATAACTTTCAAAAATTACTTATGCACATATCCAGTGATTCATACGAAGTAGTTCTTGGTTTTATTTTTACTTGGACATCGTCAAACCCAACCTGAAGTAGTTCATCAATAATTTTCTTCTTTCTTTCTTCTATTGTGCCAGTTGTAACCATAGTGAAATAGTTCTTACCCTGAAATAAATTTATTTATTACATAAGCCAGACCGTAATTTATTAAATAGCTAACATATTCTTGGAGTGAAGTAAAATTGAATTAAAAATGTTATGTTACTTAGGCTTCTTGGGTCGGGTTATCGTCAGGATACCACTATTTTCTAGCCTGGGTGGGACCTAGGATTTCGTCAAATCTATTGATAGCGAACGGATACTGACTGATGATGGAGAACAAATGGCAAACGCTTTCGATGAGAGGACAACCATTTTCAAGCATGCCGAAAGTTTTTTTTTTTTCTTCCACATTCCGCATTTCGTATGCTACTAAGGGTTATTTATTACTGTCAAACCCAACATTTTGGAAGCAATAATAATAGATTCTGTTTGGCCTGAATTCTGTCTCCGCTGACATGATATCAACCTTCTCGCAGAAATGTGTTGAAAACATTAAATAAAATATTTAGTCCCACCCAGGCTAGAAAAGATGAAAACCTGCAGATAACCCGCCCCAATTAGCCATATTAGTAGAAAGTAGAAGTTAATAAATAATAATAATGTAAATTATTATTTATTAATGCCTACTTTTTGCAACTAAGCCTAAACGGGACGGGTTATCTACAGGTTACCACCCTTTTCTAGCCTGGGTGGGACTAAAGTTTTTATTTAATGAATTCCGTCATTGAATATATTCTTTTGCCCAGCCGGTAATCGAACTCGCCACCTAAGGTTTACCATATTAGATTAAGGTCAACGTTTTATCGTATTAATGCAAGTTTTCAATTCTGTTTTTGTTAACACATGTTTACAATATCTTCAAAAGACTAAATACTTGCTGAAATAATTTTCGTTATTTTTTTTTTTGGCATTTAAATAAACTATTAAATACATTTAATGAAAAACTGATAATTAATGTTTGAAAGAGAGGGGTGGGGCATTTTTTGATGTTTAGATTTGTCGTTACTGGTGTTAAATAATAATAGAATGAACGTAACTACCATTATACAAATGAAATGAACAATTTTTCAACAGTTTTTTACTTCCATTAGATACCACTCGTAAAAAGAATGTGATACTCTGAAAGAGTTAACAAATAAAAAGTGCAACATACCTTAATGAAATTTTTCCATGGTTCCATTTTTCTGATATCTATAAGGAGATTTAAAAATTTATGATCAGCAACAACAACTAAGTATATCTCTCCTCCAGGTTTCAATAGAGAATACATATTCTGAAAGGCTGCTCTGAAATATAAATTCATATTTACATTATTTATTTCTTAACTTTTAAAACATGTATTCTTCTTCACTGTACTTAAACTAAGCATTGGTATAAAAGTCAAATTTTTATGCAGAGGTTCATATTTCCAAAAAAAAAAAAAATACAGTAACTCTGGTAATTCCATTTTACGTGTTTTATTTTAACTTAAAATTTGATCACTGCCCATAAATGATACTCGATGTGAAGAATGTTCGAAATTCATTAATACAATGACTTGATCAATATTTCCTGGCATATGGGGTCTATGAAAAAGCCAGGTCAACTGAAAAATGATTTTTTTTTTTTTTTTTCCAAAACCTTAAGTAGCATTTAGACACGTATTTATGTCAGGAATTGCCCATAGAGAGTTAAAATCGGGGGTGTCATATTTATTATTATTTTGTATTAAGAGAGAGATACAAAACTGAATTTTCGATGATACAGACAATTTCATTCCAGCAAGCTTAGTTTAGTTGTTACCTACACAACGGACTTTTAAGCGAGTTTTTGTATTCCGCCTTCAGTAAATCCCCCACTTTTAATCACCTACCGAAAAAAAAAAAAGTCCGTCACGCAGGGGCTGCGTAAACTAAGCAGATTTCCCACGTGAAGTTTTACAATAGAGAAATTTCAGTCAAACAGTTACGGGAACGGCCCGAACTAACTCTTGACGAAAACTCACGACTAGACCCGAAGTTAGCCGATCTCATCTCAGAAGCTGAAAACAGAAAAATGCAAATATCTCGGTTAATATTCAAGATACAGAATAAATGTATATAACATTATTTATTGTAAATTTAATTTGCAATAAGTTCTATATCATTTTTCGATCCGACGTATAGTAATGGAGATATTTCGAATTTTCGAATATCCTCCCCTCTAAACCCCCCCCCCTCCCACTGGTCCGATTTCAGCCATTAACGAACTTGATCTTTATTTTTGCATAAAACGTTTAAATATCGAGTTTGATAACGATCAAACGAAAATTGCGACCGCTAGAGCGTTAACAGACAAATATGTATATATATATATATATATATATATATATATAGATATATATATATATATATATATATATATATATATAGATATATATATATAATTTTGAACGGACCTCATTTTCGTCATCTCCAGGGTAGGATCGATGAACATTTGAAGAAATTTTTCGAAACTCGCGTCATGAGTACGACCTCAATAGCTGATTTCCCTTAAGGGAAATCTGCTAATAAGCCAATATATCATGAAAAGTTTTATCGTGCGCTAGCCTCTGGTATACGAAGAGGCAGTTAAATCAAGATATAACTTACGAAAGTTGAGTAAAAAACCCGGAAAATGGTTACAAGCCCAATAAGGCAACCACAAGACTAACGCGTTTTATCGAGGCTTCCCCATTTAATGATTGGGATACTTTTATGAACGCTACTACTTCCTGCCCAAAGCGGTATAAATACTAGAGCAAAAGTTAATTTGCGAATTTGTGTACGTTATGAGACGTTATCTTTCTTCAGCATGATCTAGGGCACTAACAGATACATCACCAAAATCTAGCTTTTAGCAGATTTCCCTTAAGGGAAATCAGCTATTGAGGTCGTACTCATGACGCGATTTTTGAAACTTTTCTTCAAATGTCCATCGATCCTACCCAGGAGATGACGAACATGAGGTCCGGAAAATTCTTAATATCTCCGTTATTATGCGTCGGATCGAAAAATTGTATAGAACCAATCTTATTGCAAATGCAATGCACATTTTTCACTATCTTGATTATATACTGAGATATTTGCATTTTTTAGTTTTCGGTCTTCAGTAAAGCCCCACTCCTGCTCATCTCTTATTTTCAATATTCTCTTATGTTATGAAGCACGTTATTTGAAGCTTAAATACCAAATATTGTTCTCATTGAACTTTTAAGTTTTGAGATAAATGCAAATACGTGGCGCGCGTGGGAAATCTGTTTAGTTAACGCAGCCCCTGCGAGACGGACGTTTTTAGATTCAAGTCAAATTGAAACTTTTCTTCAAATGTCCATCGATCCTACCCAGGAGATGACGAAAATGAGGTCCGTTAAAAATTATATATATATATATATATATATATATATATATATATATATATAATTTTTGTTTAATCGTCACCAAACTCAGTATTTAATCGTTTTATGTAAAAAGAAAGATCAAATTCGTTGAAATCGAACCAGTAGGAGGGGGGGGGGTTGAAAATTCGAAATATCTCCGTTACTGTACGTCAGATCGAAAAATTGTATAGAACCAATCTTATCGCAAATTAAATTTACTATAAATAATATTATATACTTTTATTCTCTATCTTGAATATTAACCGAGATATTGGCATTTTTATTAAGTGTGGGTGCGGCTATTGTTCCGGATATATATATATATATATATATATATATATATATATATATATATATATACTAGCTAAGGTACCCGGATTTGCTCGGGAATTCATTTGAGACTGAATAATGATGGCACTTTTTTTTTTTTTTGGTAAGGCTAGAATGTGTACAGCTACACTTCCCGTTTGGGCTCATTGTTTTCCAGTGAGGGTCAGGCAGAAGACTTATAGATGAGAAATTTTACTTTTGAAGAATAAATGAAAATAAGTCCCTCTCCACTTTCTGACACACCTTAAATCATAATCATGGATAGCATTTATTACAATTTAATATCATCTATAATGTACATATTTCTTGACAAAAACCAATCCGGGGTTACTTATATACATATCATTATATACATAATAGTAAATGTGAGTAGAACGCAAAATACATTTCACAGTTAATAAGTTAACACGATTAATTGTGTTAGCCTCCCGACAACTTCCTCTCCTCCTTGAGTGTTATTAACATTACTTTAAAGAGGCTGAATGGTGATGGTATTTTTTTGGCAAGGCTTTACTTTCCATGATATTTTGACATTTCCCCGTCACAGTGTTTAGGGTTTATACCCTTCGTTGCTGTGGATTTGTTAATAATAAAATTAATTTTTTATATAAGACTTCACTGTCCCCCATATTGTCATATTTCCCGTCTCCTGTGCATTATGGATAGATTTCAATTATTAAGGACAACATATTAACACACACACACACACACACAAACACACACATATATATATATATATATATATATATATATATATATATATAAGCTTAACGTGTTTATCGCCAGTCGTGATTTACCATCACCTCTGCCAGATTTATAAATAATTGAAACAAACATTAGAGTTTAATAGTACACACACCTGGTATTTTCAATCCAATGGACACAATAGAGAGAATGTATTTTTGTGAAAGACTCCCTTGAACAAATATCCCAAATATTATTAGATTCTACATCCATTTCTATAAATGACAACCTAGGGCTTTTGAATCTTTTATTGGCGTAATCAATCATTCTCCTTGATATATCACAGCCAACCTGGAATACATGTTTAACATAATTAATTATTTAAAACTTAAAACAAATGTCAATGGATGAAACATTATTACTTACAACCGTAGCATCTTCAGGCACAAACTTCAGCAAAATGTCAGCCGTGAAACTCCCTGGACCACATCCAACGTCTAGAATTTTTTCTCCTTTCTCCCAACATATTGTACTTTTAAGCTCTTCGAGGTGGAGGATCCCGTCCTTCAACGATGAAATGTTTGCTTCGTTATAAAGTTCAGGTTCATTCATTTTTTTTTTTAGAGAAAGGTTCTAAATTAGTTCGTTGAGGTCAACTGAAACTATTTGAAATAATTTATTTATTTTTTATATAGAGCTCCGCAACTGTGGCGACTTGACTCTTCTTAAACATGTGGGAAAATTAAAACAAATACAAGTAAACAAAATAACAAAATATGGAACACGAAATAATATAACGAACAAAACTAAAGGAACGGAACACAAAAGAAACAAGAAATACGAACACAACATAGAACAAAAACAATAATAAATAAAAGTGATTAAACTGACTTTGAAGCAAAAACTATTCATAAAAACAGGCATCATTCAAATTTAAACACTTCAAACAGACACACACAAACACACACCCACACATTAAAAAATGTTAAAATATCGAATTAAATATTCTCAAACTGCCCAATTGTTTTTAAATATTTCAGAATAGTGTCGATATGTGGGCTACCCTCAGTCAGTAGTGTGGAATGTTTAAGTCTTGTGGAATGTTTAAGTAAGTTCGTAATCTGCATTCTGTTAGTAGGTGTTTTATAGTTAGTCCAGTGTTGCAATGAGTACAGGTAGCCTTGTCTTTTCTGCTCATTATGTAAGAATATTTGAAATTAGACAATTAATTCAATTTACTTCTAATAAAGACTTGCTGTTTACCTTTCGTAGGTAAACTGAATTGTTTTCCCGTAGAAATAAAAGTAAATTATTATAAACAATGAATAATCCTGTCATTTCCATCACTTAACTCAAATATCCTATAGCATGTGCAGTCAGCTCGGAACGAAAATGTGGAGTTTGAATGAATGCCAACAAATTTATATTTACAATAATGTTAACATGGTAATGAAGGCGTGTTGAAATAAATGAGGATTCCCCGTTAGAATATCAACCTTGGACTAAGTTAAGTAATAAATATTAATAAAAATATATTTATTCAATTCAATAGCTAACCCAGCAGGAAATGATTACATAAGTATGCATGAATAAAAATGATTGTATTATCTAACATTTTTAAAAAGAATATAATAAAATTGTGTGAAAGTATTCGGTTATAATATGAAGAAAGTGTGAGGAAGTTTCCGGAAGGTTGGAATAATCAGGCTGATGTGCGACCAGTCGTTAAGAGATTAAAATAAAAACATTAAGGAAAAAATATAAAAATGGTATTAACATTAAACACCAAATTATTACTACATTTTCGTAGAAAATGTGTTCTTTCTGTATACAAAATCTTGTTGAATGAGTGACCTTATGTAACAATAGAGATCGACAGAAATAATGGAATTCATGTTTAAAATGGAAGAGAAATAAATATTGTTTCTTGCGCAATGACTTCAAGGCTTGGTACAAAGTGCGTCTTTAATGTATAGGCCTGGTACAATGTAGTTCAGTGGCTAAATGTTATCTAGCAATATATTTTTATATTTGAGATTTGTGGGTTACCAGTTACCGGTCACCGGAAGTAATAATATTGAATTTAGGCATACAAAGTAACTTTTAATACTGAAAAATGGATTCTAGATACAAGTTATTATTTTCATTTCTCTATACAACCAATATCGAGGAAGGTATTGATGGGCATAAGTTTTGACTTCCATGTAACATCCAAGTCTTGTATGTAGTAGTAAAATATCAAATACCTTGTATTAACAATATTCACAACTCAATACATATTAAAAAAAAATGTTGTATTCTATGGAGCACTACTTATAGAACACAAATCAATTTTTTGAGCAGAAATAAGACGTAAAGCTTTTGAAATTCTTAAATATAAATACTGTATTACGGCGGAAACAGGTTACAATTTGTTCTTTACATTGTCCCCATAAAATCATTATGAACGAAGATGTTGTTGAACATAGATTTAACTTTCACGTAAACCTTCACTTCTGTCTGTGGCCGTAAAGTCTGAAAAACCTAATTTGACAATATAATATTCTCGATATAAGTATATAAAAAATAATTCCCAGTTCTACCCAAAATACACCCATGGATCCTAATAAATTTATAAAGAGAAAGATTTGGAATTCATTTCTCTCTCTCTCTCTTGCACCCGCTCTCTCTCTCTCTCTCTCTCTTGCACCCGCTCTCTCTCTCTCTCTCTCTCTCTCTCTCTATATATATATATATATATATATATATATATATATATATATATATATATATATATGTAGGCTGTCGTTAATACTAGTATTTTCTAGAAAATGTCTATAGAAAATTGTGTTTAGAATGATTTTTTTTTCTATAAAATTTATAATAAAATTCTAAATTGTAAAAGTTTGGCGCCAAATATAACTTTTTCCTGTTCTATGGCATTGCTATAAATGAATACTGACCGCTTTGTTGCAAATTTTTTAATTTTAGGCGTTAACTAGACACGTCTTTGAAATAAAACTATGTACTTTCCTGTATCGAGATGCGCTTTACCGAAATACCCCTAAAACGTCTTTTCAAAGATTTATTTTTATTCCAAATGATTGAATATTCGAATGGAGTCAATTAAAATCATGAGGAGGAGGACCAAAAATCACAGGGGCCATTAGCCCCGATGAGAAATGCCTTCGATGTTGTAGGAATGTAAAGAAACGTGAACTTAACTATCGAAACTCAACCAAGTTCAACTGGGAAAATAAATAGAAACGTTTAGAATTGATGTAAAGAAAAGTACATTTGAGTAGGATATGCCGTAAATTTCTAAGAAAGGTTACTTATTCAACAGTCCAAATACTTATCATGTTTGTAATTACAAACTTAGATTTCTAATGAGTACTCAACTAAATGTGTCATGTAGTATATATAATATTGGGTCATCGACAAACCGCATCTAAGCATTGCAACTTTTCCACCATCAAATTAGCGATCAAGACAATTAATTTACAGGACCATACAATTAAAAAAGATTAAGAGTTGTAGTGTTATAACTAATTGCATGACACATTTTGGTAAACTGAAGTACAATTTTAAATAAGGACACAGTTTCTGACATATTTTATAGGCTTGATGAACATAATAACATTTGAAAAGTAAGTTAATACTATGAATCATAAGAAGGCTTACCTTAGGCGAAAATAATGTTCAGCTCTAATGCTGATGGCTTTTATATAAGGATATAAGTTTGCAAGGTAAAGAGGGGAGGAGATCAAATCAGTTTGATTTTTTACAAACACTGCCATGAGTATGGGAGTAAATTAAAAGAATACAAAGGGGGGAAAAACAGGAGGAATAGTGAATATTGAATACAAAAATAATCTATAATTACTAGAGCTTGGATCCTCTAACTCATGAACAATATTTAAACACGAGCATCTAGGCATTAAGCCTTCTTGATGCTCCTGTTCCTTGATTTACTTCTCAAACCTCCAGAGGATGAGGAACGGTTTCTATTAGCCAGTTCCTGGACGCCTGATCCCAGTTTCGGTTCAATTGGAGATCAAGTGATGCCACAAATGAAAGTCCGTCACGCAGGGGCTGCATAAACTAAGCAGATTTCCCTGGTGAAGTTTAGTAATAGATAAATGTACGTACTGGTAACACAACACCACCCTGAATAAATACAAGCGGAAATAAGAAATGTTACATCCAATTTCAATAGCCTGCCGACAGGAAGCGCTAGGTTAGAAATGTAAACAAAGGGGTCTGTCCGCTTCACACCGGAAAGAAAAACAATTACTGAAACATATCAGAATATACCATTAATTTTATTGAGAACTATTTACTATATCTAGTACTGTAATTAATAATGAGTCAGAATAATTGTTATCTCAATCAATCAAATTTTAGTAGTCCAAAACCTTATGACGGGGGGGGGGGGTCACCGGGACATATTTGCATGTATCTCGTATAATAAAGGCCTCTTGAATACACATTTTGGTATTTAAACTCCGAATAAAGTGATTTATTATGTGGCAGAGTATTGTTTATGTAACATGAATAGAAGTGGCGGTTTGCTGATGGCTGAAAACTGAAAAATGCAAATATCTCGGTTAGTATTCAAGATAGAGAATAAATGTATATACCAATATTTATAGTAAATTTAATTTTCAATAAGATTGATTCTATACAATTTTTCGATCCGACGTATAGTAACGGAGATATTTCTAATTTTCTAAAATCCCACCTCTAAACCCACTGGTCCGATTTGAGCCGTTAACGAACTTGATCTTCCTTTTTACTTAAAACGACTAAATACCGAGTTTAGTGACGATTAAACAAAAATTGCGACCGCTAGAGCGTTAACAGACAAATATATGTTGAATTATGCGATTTATAATTAGATGTAATTAATATATCATATAAGTAGGCACCTACTAATACAGTAGAGAACAAAAGAATTATTAAGGGACATGTTAAATTAATGTATTAATAATTTTTATATATATTTTTTTAAAAGGGTTAGCCCCTGAAGAGGTGGCAAGTACGCCACGAAACATCTAGGGCAGTTTCAATAAAGATTGCACCGAAAAAATTTTTTTTATTGGAGACTCTTGCCATGAAATTTGAAGAATATATATATATATATATATATATATATATATATATATATATATATATATATATTTGTCTGTAACAGACTGCTCTAGCGGTCGCAATTTTAGTTTAATCGTTACTAAACTCGACCTTTTATCGTTTTATGTAAAACGAAAGTTCAAGTTCGTTAATGGCTGAAATCCGACAAGTGTGAGGGGGAGGGTTAGAGGAAGGAATTACAAAAATTCTTTATATCTCCGTTATCGGTTCGAAAAAGTATATAGAACCAATCTTTTTGAAAATGTAATGTTCTATAAATGCTGTTATTTACGAATTTTCACTATATTGATTATTAGCCGAGTTACTGCATTTTATAGTTTTCTGCCCTCAGTAACAATCATGGCATATTAACATAAGCAGCTGTATTATGAAGCATATTATTTGAAGCAAAAATACCAAATATTGTTCTCATTGAAATTTCAGTTTTTGAGATAACTGAAAATACTAATTGGGACTGATTATCTACAAGGTGGGACTAAGAATTTTATTTAATGAATTCACTAAATAAATTCCTCTGCCCAGTCGAGAATCGAACTCGCCACTCTAGGTTCTCATGTAAATAATGGCAAGTAATTGAAAAGAAGGTTGGAAAATACTGATATAAAATTAGGATATAAACATATTTATTCGATGGGGTTATAATTATATTCCTCAAATATTTTCTTTGGATCAGTTAAAAAGGTTTTGAAAGCAGGTACATACATTTTAGAGTCAACTTGACTATCTTTATGAAAGCCCTTAAAATTACCCACCAACCCTGAAAAACATATTATTCCAAAGAGTAATTTCCATGTTTTTCAAATTTGTTAACGATATTGCACAATTTGATTACTTTTCCCCCTGAAAAGGAGTTTTCAAGTTCAGTTGTGGGCTGATGAGAAATGTATTGCAAAGCATTTATTTCATTCTGTTTTAGTAGCTGTTCTGGAATTCCTGCTTGGAATTCTATCTCAGAAGTAGGATATGTTCAAGGTTGGTAAAGAGGGATCCATAGGGATTCCATTGAAAGGCTGAGAGATAAAAAAATAGATAAAATAATAGCTATTCTCAGTGAAGTGAGTTTATTATTGTTTCATATACATGTTTTATGTAATTATCAGCACCTCTTCAGCAATATTTCTTTAACAAATAACACTTTGGTTTCATCATGCTACCGGAAAACCGGAATCAAGATCGGTACTCATCTCCTAGCTCCTTTATCCATCACAGTCAGAATAAACGATTTCCAAATCTGAAAATGACAATCAATGACAGTAAGAACTTGTACTGATTTACTGGAGAAAAAATGTGAATTGCAATGAAAATCTTCCATTCGAATCATTCTGTCCCCTTTCCAGATCAAAATCATTAAATAACTACACTGCGTGTTGAACTGTTACCTTCTGTATATCAATTAATTCAGTTATGAACGTTTTTTTGATCGGACATGAAATAATTTATAGTTTAGTTTAGGTTTTCCATCGGTTGGGTTCACTAAGATGACTGGGTGAGCTATCATATTTTCCACGAGGCAAGCGTTGTACAATGCTTCCAAATGTTGAGGAATATAAACCCGCCATGGATCTATAGCTCTAATGACGCCTGAAAATAAATATAACGAATATTACTGAATACATAAATAATATCTCAATTACTATATATGCCACAACAGAAATAAAATATATCATTATGAATAAAACATGATACACTCCTTCCATGGAAATATAAAATATTTACGTCATAAAATATCCTTTCTGTTTTAAGGAACATTGTCTCATTCCCTACGAAATTTGTTTTGATGACGTATAACGTACAAGAGTAAATAAACTATTAATATGTAAAAAAAAATTATATTAAATTACTTAAGTATTCATCCATCGATTTGTACACAAAATTACGTTCTTTTATTTCTACTTGGACTTCCTCAAATCCAGCCTGAATTAGTTCATCAGTAATTCTCTTCTTTCTATCCTCCACTGTGCCAGTAGCATACATTGTGAAATAGTTTGGACCCTGAAATAAATTTATTTATTTATAAAAACAGTTAGATTTTTTCATTTTAGCAGATTTCCGATAAGGGCACGCCAGCTTCTTGGTATGCCATAGATAAAAAGGAAATCGTAGGTTAGCTGTCCTAGGGGACAGTAGTATGTTGAGGAAGAGAGCTCTCCCTCTTGATGTTATTGTAGTGCGGGTAGCCTACATCAGGATGTGCAGGGGTTAATTCATTTTTTTAGCAGATTTCCCTGAAGGGAAGACTGCAATTGAGGTCCTATTCAAGACGCAATTTATGAGAAATGTCCTACCTAGGAGACGGGAACGGCTTCTGAATTGTAAATACATAGGTCTGCCAACCACTCAGAGCTGAACAGATAGATAGACATATTCTTCACAGGAAAGAAAAACAATTACTGATATATATATATAAATAAAGCATATTAACTTTATTTCTAACTATTTACTATATCTAGTACTGCAATTTATAATGAATCAGAATAACTTATATTTTAATAACTCAAATTTAAGTAGTCCAAGAACTAAAGAAGTGGAGGGGGATCAACAGAACGTATTTGCACATATCTCATTAAGTAAAAGGTTACATGAGCCTCTAAATCAATTCCATGAGAGCGGAACACTTACGAAAACAGCCGAACTAGTTTTTGGCTGTTTCCGTCGAAGAAAACCGACAATAGCCGATCTTATCTCGTCCGGACAATCCCACGCACTTAATAAAAATGCAAATATCCTGGTTAATATTCATGATAGAGAATAAATGTGTATAGCAATATTTATATTAAATTTAATTTGCAATAAGATTCGTTCTATACAATGTTTCAATCCCACGAAGAGTAACGGAGATATTTAGAATTTTTTAAAACCCTCCCTTGTATACATATATATATATATATATATATATATATATATATATATATATATATATCTATATATATATACACACACACACAATTTTGATTTTGATAATTTCATTTCCGTCATCTCCTGGGTAGGATCGATGGACATTTGAAGACAATTTTCGAAAATCGCGTCATGAGTACGACCTCAATAGATGATTTCCCCTAAGGGAAATCTGCTAAAAGATGGGAACACCTGAAGTGTATTCACCTTATTATTCAGCATTACCAACCATTAACGCACCACAACGCAACATAGATTCTTGTTTTAGCTACCATCGAAGTATTTAGTGCATGCAATAAATGCCAGTCTAAAAAAAATGATTCTCTCAAAACATATTAATAAAAGTAAAACGTACCTTAATTAAATGTTTCCATGGTTCCATGTTTCTGACTTCTCTAAACATTTTTAAAACTTCCATATCAGCAATAAAAACCAAGAATATCTCTCCTCCAGGTTTCAACAGAGAATACATATTCTGAAAGGCTGCTCTGCAATATAAATTCATAGTTAATTTATTTATTCCTGAAATATTCGAACATGTTCACTTAATCCCTGAAAGCAAATAAATTGATCAACCAAATAACAGATACGGACATAAGACAAAATATTGTCTAAAAGTCAAAATATTAAAAACATTAGCGTAATTCAGCGGTTATGTATATAGCATACTGTTCGTTGTTTGAATTCAAAATTTGAGCATTGTCCAGAAATTAAAAAAATTAAAAGAGGATAAAATCTGATCACTGTCCTTGTGAAGAACTTTATTATCTGGTTTTCTATGCAAATGATAGTTCAACAGATGAATTTTATATTTGTGAATATTAATTAATTGTAAACTGTAAATATTAATTAGGCAATTATTTACCTTAAGTAATACTTATAATGTTGTTTATTAACAAATGAGAGACACTACACTTGAAAAAATTTAGTATGTTCCTGTGGCTATTTCACTGGTTGTATGACAATTTCACAGCTTTGTACAGCTATCTAATTTCAAAATAACCCTTATTAATAGAATCTACCTTTTTAAATACCTTTCACTGTAATTTTTCGGGTTAATTTTTATTTTAAATAATGGTTAACTTAAGCGCTGGACTGAAGAGTAAAACGATAAATACTCCGTAATTCCTGAACAGACTCCACCCATCAATAGAGTTAACAAAGTATAAGGAGGAGAACGGCAGAATCATAACCCTTTACCTCCTGATTATAAAGCTAGAACGGCAAGATGCCGCACACTGTATATAGGAAGCCCACTGCCACGGGACGCTATCTCCACTATCCCGGTCAAAAGAAAGGGTTCATCAGAACATTAGGTCACAGGGCATCCAGGTTCTGTAGCCGCCTGGAGCTGTTAAAGAAAATAATTAGAACTGCTCACCGATGAATTAGTATCGAACGGCCAGAGGCGCTGGGATGTCAGAAAAGGAAGGTCAAAGCCAGCCTTGGACGTGACCGAGAACCCACGGAAAAGGCACAGCAAAAAAGGAGGGTAGCAATACCTTACATTGGGGGCATGAGCGAGAAGATAGAAAGTTGGCTCCGAAAGCATGGGTTGGACATTAGACAAACATATGGACCGACTCGCCGAGTTAATGGGCACGGCTAAAAACAAACAATGGCTACAGGACTAGGGTGTTTACCTGTTACCGTGCGTCTATTGCTCGGTTTACGTTGGCCAAACCGGAAAGAAAGTGGCAATGAGGATTGGTCAGCACACGACAGGACCAAGACATCGGCCGTGGCTATGCACAGCAAGTTGTGTGGAGGCCAAATGCTTTTTGATCGAGTAAAGATGGCCCGGGGGTAAAACAAGACAAGATGATAGGAACGGGAGACAGTAGAGCTCTACAAACACCAGGAACCTTTAATAAGAAGGATGGTTTTTCCCTGCTCGCGGTCTGGAGGCATCTACTGACTCCAAGAAGGCGTGCCGGCACTACGGAGGACTGGACCAACCAATGGAGGGCCCCCACCACCAGAGAAAAGAAAAAATATATATGGACCATGACACGACAGGCACTAGGAGCTGCCACAAGCCAACACACTACAGAAGGACAAGGAATACTACAGACACGACAACTCTGGGGAAACGCCGCACTCGACAACGGTCAAAATTCTTTAACAGTTCCTTTAACACGCATCGTTGTTGACTCATATTCGTTTAATAGACTCCTAGGAAGAGCCTGGGGAACATGAATAGCAACAGCAATGAAGATGTAACGTACGACATTTCTACAATACATTATTCAAATGACAATCATTTTCGTAACGGTGATGAGTAGGAATCCAGAAAAATTTTAAAGGTCCAATAAAGCAATCATTCGATAAATACGTCTCGAAGTAGAGGCTTCCTCACTGAATGATGCAAAACTTATACTTACACTCCTGCTCGGTCAAAATACATGAGCAAAGCTACTTACCTGGTTTTCGTACATTCTTTAGACTTCCTTCTTCAAGCATGCTCATATCTTATTATTAGATATATATCATAGTCCAGAGTTTTAATAGTTTACACACCTTGTATTTTCAATCCAATGGAAACAATAGAGAGAATGTATTTTTGAAAAAGATTCTCTTGCACAAATATTCCAAATATCGCTAGATTCTACATCCAGTTCTATAAATGACAACCTAGGTGCTTTGAATCTTGAACTGGCGAAATTAATCATTTTCTTGGATAAATCACAGCCTACCTACAAAAAATGTTGAGCATATATCATTTATTAAAACACATTTAAATGAACGATACTATATCATCACTTACAACTACTGCATCTTCAGGCACAAATTTCAGCAAAGTATCAGCAGTGAAATTTCCTGGACCACAGCCAACGTCTAGAATTGTTTCTCCTTTCTCCCAACATATTGTACTTTTAATCTCTTCAAGGTGGTTTATCCCGTCCTTTAACGTCATTACGTTTGCATCTTGATAAAGACCAGGTTCATTCATCTTTCTTTTAATTTATTTTCCTTTTGAAGATTGAGGTTTACAATATAATTCTATGCGGGCCACTGAAAGTATTTAAAATAGGACAATTTAATCTTGTTTTCACATTTAATCTACATATTCTGATAAATAGACTAACTATTTACCTGTCGCTGAAAGGCTGAAATTGAAATGGTTTCCCGTAGAAATGTAAATATTTGATTAATTTATGCACTAAATAATACCGTTATTTTCATCACATTACACAAATATTCTGTTCATGTACAGAAACTGCATAATGGACATGTTATAATCGTGAAACAATAAATGATCTATGAACGAAGATTAGCGAATTTATGTTAAGAATAGCTGTTACTCATCAATTTCGGGATAAACTAAAAATGGATTCCCTCGAATTGTGAACATTGGGTTAAATTAAGCCGTAAATAATCCATTTTATGCAAACCATTTCATCAATTGCTGTAAACGTTCTCCGTCATATTCACATGAAGCATTTACTTTAGGATGAAATTTATTCCGTCCATTGGATAAAATATATATCGTATCATATATATATATATATATATATATATATATATATATATATATATATATATATATATATATATATATATATACCTGTAGATAGTTGGTTGGGTTATCTAGCATTAATAGGAAGAATAATAAAATTGTGTGAAGGCATTCTGTTGAGACATTTCGAAAGACAGAAATAATTAGTTACCTGGAATACCCATCGTTGGGATGTTGAAAAAAAAAAGTATTTTCCCATAGAAATATAAAAAATAGGATTAACATAAACACTTGTATGCGTGCTGTAAGAGTGTGTACATGTGATTGTAAATGCACGTGCAATATTTTAGAAAATTTAATCTAATAATTTTAATTACGTGGATACCAATCTTAATTTTTATATTTTAATAGTTCCCACTTTAACAATTGAGTGTATATAATTGGTTTTGTAAGTAATTAGTCATAATAGTTTTTAATTATCTGCTTTCTTTATGGGATATCTTTTTCTTTTTGAATTTGATGTTTCGTTGTTTTTCCCTCATTTGTTGATTATTCATGTTTTTTTTCTTCTTGTATTTTTTTTTTGTTTTTTTGTTTTTTTTTTTTTGTGTTTTCCATTATTAGTTTGTCCTATTATATTAGTGTTTAATTAGAAGATTTCCCTTAAGGAAAATCAGCTATTGAGGTCGTACTCATGACGCGATTTTCGAAACATTTCTTCAGATGTCCATCGATCCTTCCAGAAGATGACGAAAATATCGTCCGTTCGAAATTATATATATATATATATATATATATATATATATATATATATATATATATATATATATACATATATTTGTCTGTTAACGCTCTAGCGGTCGCCACTTTTGTTTGATCGATACCAAACTTGATCAAAATATTGTATACATCCAATCTTAATGCAAATTACATTTACTATAAATATTGTTATATATTTGAATTTTTCAGTTTTGAGCCTTCAGTTAACCCTCACTTCTACTCATGTCATATTAACAATAAGCTGTTATATCATGAACCACTACTTTACAAGGTTAAATACCTTATATAATAAACAATGCCAATATCAAGGTTAATTGAACACATAGAAAACATTTATATAACAACATTTATTGAACAAAAATGTTCAATAATATTGCGTCTATATTTTTTTTTGAAATGGATATATATATATATATATATATATATATATATATATATATATATACTAGCCAAGGTACCCGGCTTCGCTCTGGAAATCATTTGAGACGGAAAGATTTTATTATGTTTTTGGCAATGCTTCTATGTGTACAACTGCTCGTCCGCTGGGCGCTCTTTTCCCCGTAATGACCATTACCCTTGGGCGACTAATGGAGAAAAAAATTAGATTTGAAAAATGAATGAAAATAAGTCTCTAATAATTCCCTCTCCACTGTTTCACACACCGTGAATAAATCAAATCTTAATCATGGATAGCATTTATTATAATTAAATATCATCTATAATGAACGTATTTTGTATATACAATCGAGCTAATATACCCGACAATACCCGGGAAATCATCGATCACTGACTAATGATTGTATTTTTATAGAAAATCGTTGAAAAACTAATTGGAATCAGAATATCACAATTTTTCATTTCAGGCCTCCCTCATAACCCCCACTCCCGTTTAGACCTAAAAATTTTAATATACCTTATAATCATGGAAGAATTAATGCTAATTCACATTCCGAGTTTTTTTAAGTTCGGTTCAATTGTTAGTGCGCAACAAAATAGTTGGCTCCAGCTCTAGTTTTTAGTGTATATCTCGTTTATACTTTGTTATACCACAAAAATGAATATAACAAAAGTTAATTTAAATAACAAAATAAACAACTTGTGAATGTGCATATTTGCAGAAAAACCAATAGAAAACGAAATACTGCTATTTTTAATTTCAGGCCTCCCCTACAGCCCCCACTCCTGCCCGTCCCTAGAAATGTTGGTATGGCTTATTATAATGAAGACGTTAGTGCTAATACACATACCGAGTTTTATTTAGTTCGGTTGAGTCTTTTGTGCCAAATAATATTGTTCACTTCCCCTAAAGGTTTTAGCGTATATCTCGTTTATAATTCGGTATATGAAAAAAGTGTATATAACAAAAGTTACTCTAAATAACAAAATAAACAACTTTTGTTATGTTCATATTTGCCGAAAAATCAATAGAAAACGAAATATCGCTATTTTTAATTTCAGGCTTTCCTTATAACCCCCACTCTTGATCGTGTCAGAGAATATTAATATAGCCTAAAGTCTAAGTTGGGTTAGTAGTAATATACATCCAAGTTTCATAAAATTCGATTCAGCCGTTTATGCGTGAAAATGTAACAAACAAACAGACACGAAAGAAACAAAATGCAGTTATGAGGTCTATGACATGTGAAACGAAAAGTAATCGTGAAAATTTGCGAAAAAAATCAATGCACAGACAGAGGTTACAATTTTATATATATACTAGCTCAGATACCTGGCTTCTCCCGGGAATTGATTTGAGGCTGAATGGTGATGATAATTTCTTGCCAAGTCTTTACTTTGCATATTATTTTGACATTTACCCGTCCCAGTGTTTAGGGTTAATACCCGTTGTTGGCATTTGTTAATAATAAAATAAATTTTTTATGTAAGTCTTCACTGTCCTCCAAATTGTCATATCTCCCGTCTCCTGTGCATTATGCTTAGATTTCAGTTATTAAGGACAAAATATTAACGTAGATTTGAATTAATTTTTCCAGGTGAGGTACCTGATAGTTCAAATTGGAATGAATTGTTGAGCATATCAATATTTCTACACAAATTACTTGCTCCACACATTGTTCCTGGAGAAATGTATAAAACAAAAGTTAATCTAAATAACAATAGTAAACAACTTTTGTTATGTGTATGTTTGTCGAAAAACAAATAGACAATGAAATATCGCGAATTTTTATTTCAGGCCTCCCTTATAACCCCCACTCCCGTTCTAACCTAAAAATTTTAATATAGGTTATTATCATGGAAGAATTAAGGCTAATTGACATACCGAGTTTTTTTAAGTTCGGTTTAATCGTTAGCGCCCAACAAAATTGTTAGCTCCCGCTTTAGTTTTTAGTGTATATCTCATTCATTATTTGTTATACGACAAAAATGAATATAACAAAAGTTACTTTAAATAACAAAATAAGCAACTTTTGTCATGTTCATATTTGCAGAAAAACCAATAGATAACGAAATACTGCTATTTTCAAATTGAGGCCTCCCTTATAACCCCCACTCCTACCCGTCCCTAGAAATGTTGGTATGGCTTATGATAATTAAGGCGTCAGTGCTAATACACATACCGAGGTTATTTAGTCAGGTTGAGTCTTTTGTGCCAAATAATATTGTTGACTCCCGCTATAATTTTTAGTGTATAACGCATTTAAACTTCGGTATACGACGAAAGTGTATATAACAAAAGTTACTCTAAATAACAAAATAAACAACTTCTGTCATGTGTTTGTATGCCGTAAAGCTAATAGGAAATGAAATATCGCTATTTTTAATTTCAGACCTCCCTTATAACCCCCACTCTTGTTCGTCTCGGAGAACTGATTAACATAGCCTAAAGTCTACGTTGGGTTAGTAGGACATATATACATACCACGTTTCATAAAATTCGGTTCAGCCGTTTACCCGTGAAAAGGTAACAAACAAACAAACAAACACACACCAAAGAAACAAAATGGAGTTATGGTGTCTATGACATGTGAAACTAAAAGATATCGAGAAAATTCTCGAAAAAAATCAATGTACAGACAGAGGTTACAATTTTATATATATATATATATATATATATATATATATATATATATATATATATATATTATAATGAAAGGTTAATTATAATTATTATTTAAATTTAATATATTTACCGGCTACTTCTCAGGGTCATATATTGCACGGCAAGCATTCCCGTTTCCACCATCTCTGCTATAAGAGCTAATTTATCTATTTAATCAGAGATATAGCACAATTAGGCTAGATAATTAACGAAACACTTACTCTGTTTGCATCTTGGGATCGACTGACTATTCCTCTCCTGCTAAATTGACCTTTGGGCTCACAGGGCTCTGCTGTCAGTCCCTTGACAGGTGCTGCTACCTCGTTTAAAGCCCAGTACTAATCACTCTGATCTCATAGATATAGAGAGACAGCGGAGAACCTCAGGCTCGACCGTTACATATGCCCCCCCAGAGAGAAAAAACAAAATTATATTTTATATTATTTTATTTTTTTATTTATTTTTTATTTTATTTAATTTTTTTTATTTATTTTTTTTATATATTTTTTTTTATGACAATAAATATATTATATATTTTTATTTATTTTAATATTACTAATTTTTTTTTTTATTTATAACAATAAATATATTATATATTTCTATATTACTCATTTAATTTTTTTTTTTTTATTGCTTTAGTTTGGTACCCATAATTTCCCTATAAATTTTTAGTTCCTGGATATTAAATTTTCCCTTAGTATTACCGGACTTTATATATGCCAATAAATATGCTCCGTTACCATAACTTTTCTTAATCTCAGATGGACCTTCGTACACTTCTAGAAACTTGGGTTTAGATACCCTCAGGGATTTAACTAACACCTTCGTTCCAGGTTGTAATTCCGTTATTGTTCTACTCCGGTCCCACCTGTCTTTGTTCTTTTGACACTGTCGACGGGTCCGTTCTGCCGCAAGGGTTAAATAAAATTTCAGTTCTTCATCTGACCTAATCAAATGCTCCAAATCTAACCATTTGATCCATTCACGTTGAGGTGTTTTGCCTAACATAAGTTGGCATGGGGTTAAATATGTTGTTTCATGTATTACCTCATTCATGCATGATTCTACTTTTTTTATATAATTTTCCCACATATCGTGACGGTCTTTCACTAGAACTCGGAGAAATTTTGAGATGGTTCGATGAGCTCTTTCTACTGGATTGCCTTGTGGGTGTCGGTTTGAAGTTCGAATCCATGTAATCTTATACTTGGTCAGTGTTTTGTGCGATTTATCAGCAATAAATTGAGTACCTTTATCTGTTAATTTTTTAGATGGTCTACCATTCTTTGGTATGTAGTCGTTGATTTGACAATTTTTTACAGTTGCTCTATTACATTTTTGAATTGGGTATATTCGGATAAATTTACTAAATATATCTAGGCAAGTTAATAAATATTTATTTTGATTTTCAGATAACGGGAAAGGTCCTACAAAATCTATCGCTATCATTTCAAGCGGCTTAGAAGTGATTATATTTGACATTGATGCCCATAATCTTCTATTAGCAAATTTAGTTTTTTGACAAGTTTCACAGCAACTAACAATTTTCTTAGTCGTAGATAGTAATTTTGGGTGATAAAAATCATGCTGGATAAGTTCATATGTTTTCCGGATGCCGACATGAGCATACAATTGATGTACATAAAGAATAAATAAGTTTAATTTTTCTGTATCTAAACAGACTTTCCAAAGATTCCTCGTTTTCTTTAATAAAATTTCCTTCTCTATACAATACCGGTCTGTTTCATTTTCTTCTGCTTCCTTATATATTTTTCCTAGACAATCATCATGTTTCTGAAAATATGGTACGTTCTCTACCCGTTTTCGAATATTTTTCCTAGATAAATTGATTTTCCCAGTTGCCATTATCTTATGTTCTTCGTAAGAGCGTTCACCGACAAATCGGCTCAACGAATCAGCAACTATATTTTCTCTTCCTTTGCAGTGCTCAATTGTGAAATCGAATTCTTGAATTAACATAATCCATCGGGATAATCTAGCCGATGTTAGTTTACAATCTTTAATATGAGTTAAACTATGGTTATCAGTGATAATAGTAAATTGTCTTCCCAACAGATACTGTCGGAATTTCTGTAATGCAAACACTATGGCTAACATTTCTAGTTCTGATGAATTATATTTCTGTTGATACTTATTTAAAGTACGGGTAGCAAAATAGATTGGGATTGCGTCACCGTCCGGGTGTCTCTGATACAATTGTGCACCAATAGCTGCGTTGCTAGCATCCGTTTGAACTATATATCTTAAATGGGATTTAGGCACATGAAGTAATATTTGTCTACAAAATGCTTCCTTTATAGATAGAAATGCTTTCTCCTCGTCTTCGTCCTATTTCCACTTCTGCCCCTTTTTTAATAATTTATTTAATGGAATATTTAATTGTGCCATGTTTTTAATAAATATCCTGTAGAATCCAGTCAAACCTAAAAATCCTTTCAGTTCCTTTACACTACGGGGTCTCCTAAATTCTTGAATCGCTTCAATTTTTTCGTGACACATTTCAATTCCCTCAGATGATATAACATGACCTAGATATGTTACTTTTTTACAAAAAAATTTGGCTTTCTCAAGATTCGTGGTTAAATTATGCTTTGCTAAAAGATTCATTATTATTTCCAGATGATTCAAATGTTCTTCGGGACTATCAGAAAAAATGAAAATATCATCTATGAAAACCATAGCAAATTCTGAAACCTGTTGAACAATCGGATTGAGTCCCCTTATAAACATGAGGTCTTTAATCCAAACGGCGTGACCTTGAAAACATATCCCTGCTGCTTAAATACAAAACCAGTATATTGTTTTGATTCTTTACACAAAGGAATTTGCCAAAATGAATTTCGGAGGTCAAGAAGTGACATGTATTTGGTGTTTCTACATTTCGATAAGACATAATCGATACTAGGGGGCTGTTCATATTGTGGGATTAAACATTTATTTAATTGTCGGGCATCCAAGCATAGCCGTATTTGTCCATTTCTTTTCTTTATTACTACCAGAGGATTGATAAAACTAGTGTAGGATTTTTCAATAATTCCATTTTTTTTTTCCATTTTAATCAACTCCTTAGCCACCTGTTCCTTTAGACTGTGTGGTATTGGGTATATTCTACCTTTTATAAAATTCACACCTGGAATCAATTCTAACTTATGAGTGTAATGTCTAATTAAGCCGGGTTTTTCTCGAAATATTTCTCTGTTTTTATTTATTAAATTTTCCAGTTGATTGCGAATATGTTTATTTTCAACATCACATTGCGGATAATATTCTACGATTCTACCCATATCTAAAAATTGTATATTAAGTTTATCCTCTCCAATATCCATTGTTCCGATTTTCTTTATTTTTTCTCTTTAACTTCGTTGTAATATAATTCCAATATTTTATTATTCAAATGTATTCTAATTTGGTGTGTTTCTAAGTTTATTAGTGTTTTAACCTTTTCCATAGTATCAATACCAAAAATAATAGTGTACACCAGATCAAGTATTACCCAATAATTTAAATTTATTGTTTCATTACCAAAGGTAGTGCTCATTAATATTTGTTTTTTTATCTGTTTTTATCTCTTCCCCAAAGCCCCTTTTACTTTTGCCGATAAACCGAATTCGTTTAAAATTGGGAGATCATTTTTATGTTGCTGATAAAAATTTTCATTTTTGGCTGTTTGTTGTAATCCAGAGTCCCATAGAACATCAATCAAGTTGTTTCCATATGTTAGACGTGTTATCGGACTTACGACTGTTGAAATTTCTATATTTTCAGGTAAAAGTTCCTCTAATAAATAGTCGCATGGATTTTCAAATAATGAAGATTTATCTTTTATAATCCTACTAATAGTCGGAATAAATTTTACAAAACCTGAATTTAATAACTTCATTGTCCAACATTTGTCCTCAGGCTCTAAAGAATTCAAATGGGGACTTATGGGTTTTCCGGAAATTCTTTCTCAGTAGGATTTGATTTAGGCGGATTTAAAGTATGTTTTGATGATTCCAAATTCTGATCTCTTATTACCGCGTTTATTCCTGTTTGTTTCTTCTCGCTTGTTCCTGGGCTATTTCGAAAGTCTTGACCGTTATAATTTCTATTTTCAAATCTCCCATTACCTCTTCCAAAATTTTTGTTGAGTGGTTTGTAATTTGAATTCCCACTACTATTATAAAATTGTCGGGAAACTTTATCCGGGTTTCTTGGATGAAAGCTATTGCTAGGGGGGAAATGACTATGTATCCTGTTATAACCTGGTGGACTACTCCATGAATTTCGATCCCTTTTTTCTATCGAAATTTCTCTTTGTCTATTTCTTACTCTATTTGGGTTGTTTCCCTCATTCTCACTATTTTCTTCTCCATCCGTTCCCCTCCTGATATCCTGAGCTGGTAATTTTTGTAAAAGGTCATTAAATTTCTCTTTATTACTGATTTGGCCGACCCCCAAGATACATTGTATTTGCCATGGGAAGTGTTTTATTATGCATTTTATTTGATAAGACTCAGGAAAAGGTGGATTAAGATATTTACAGTCTTTAAATAATTTCCTAGCATAATCATCCATAGTTAAATTTTCTCCTGAGCGATATTTCCCATTGGTAATTTGATTTCTACATTCCCAATGGGATTTATGCCTATTTTCTCCCCAATATTTATTTAAAAATCTTTCTTTAAAATGAATGGAATTTCTAAGAAATTCCTTTTCAATCAGCCACCAAGTTCTGGGAACTCCTCTCATGCACTCTGAAATAATTAACTCTTGTTTTCCCCATATATCTACTCCATAAATGTTAAAATAATTTTCTAATTCAGACAGAAAGTCAGTAGGGCTCTCCTGTCGACTATCACTAAATTTAGGACATCTCGCTTCAGGATTGACTCTAATTTCTTTACAGTTGGGCAAATGACCTATCTGAACTTTTTTTAATTCTTGCCGGATATTTTCCATTTCATCAGCTATACCTCCTATTTTCAAATCTGTCTCTAATAAATTCTCTATTTGTATTAACGATCTATCTTCAATTATTTGTTTATTTTCGTGAGTTATTTTCTGAATATTTAGATTTATTTGATCATTTATCTTTCCTTGAATAATCTTTTCCTGCACAATTTCCCCTTTTAATTCATTCCGAATTAAGTTTTTCTGTTGATGGTATTCTTGTCGGGTTTCTATTATTTTGGCATCCATTTCATCCATTAATTCCGTTTTTAGTAGTTCTCTAGTCTGAACGGTTTCTTTTTTAGCAGATATCCCTTAAGGGAAATCAGCTATTGAGGTTGTACTCATGACGGAATTTTCGAAATTTTTCTTCAAATGTCCATCGATCCTACCCAGGAGATGACGAAAATGAGGTCCGTTCAAAACTGTATATATATATATATATATATATATATAAATATATATATATTTGTCTGTTACCGCTCTAGCGGTCGCAATTTTTGTTTGATCGTTACCAAACTCGATATTTAGTCGTTTTATGTAAAAAGAAAGATCAAGTTCGTTAACGGCTGAAATCGGACCAGTGGGAGGGGGGGTTTAGAGGGGAGGATTTTCGAAAATTCGAAATATCTTGGTTATTATACGTCGGGTCGAAAAATATTACAGAATTAATCTTATTGCAAATTACATTTACTATAAATATTGTTCTATACATTTATTCTCTATCTTGAGTATTAACTGAGATATTTGCATTTGTATTCTGCATGTGCTCGGCAGTAGTGGCTATGTTCGCACTTTCCGCCGTGACCTCTGGTGGCCGTTTTCGTAACTATTCGTCCCTCGTGAATAGGTTTAGAGGTTAGGTTAACTGTTTTTGGGGGCTAAAAACTACAGGGTTATTACGCCCTAAATAATGTTTTAGGTTTAGAGGTTCCTTACTACTACAGTTGTTATTAGGCAGATTTCTCTATTGTATAGCTTCACGTGGGAAATCTGCTTAGTTTACGCTGCCCCTGCGTGACGGACTTTTTAAATTTTCTGTTTCACCTGCTAACCTATTCTCTAAAGATTTTAAGTTTATTTCATTTTCGTTTTTATGATTATTTATCTCATTCATAAATTCTTTTCTCACGTTTGATACATCTACTCGAGTTTGTTCGATATCTATTTTCAATGAGTCAATAACATTTCTAATTTCTTGTTTAAATTCATCTAGTTTGTTATTATTTTCTTCTAGTTTGGCTTCCAATTTAGTATTTCCATCTTTTATTAAGTTCATTATAGCTTCCAGCATGTTATGATCATTTTCGATAGGCCTACTGACCTCTTTTTGTCCTTTTAAATCGTTTAAATTATCTATTGTTCTGGTAGAAGTACCTCGCGGTTGTTCAAAACCCAAAATCCTCAAATTTCCTATCTCAGTAGATAGAGGTATTCCCGAATCCTCTAATTGAATTATGTGTCTAGCCTGATCTTTATATATGATATTATTGGTCTGTGTTCCCTCTATCGGTTCACTTTCAATAGATAGATTTTCAAGATCCAAATTATTACTTTCCTGTTCTACATCACTAATCCTATCTTCAAAACTTTTCCAATTAGTATTAATATCCATTTTTATAATCTATGTTAATTAACAATTTTTTTTTTTTAAATGAATAACCAAAATAAATATTTTAAATGTTTAAATTTAAAAAAAAAATGTTTAAGCCGTGCCCTTTCACGTTGGGGCCATTTTATATAATGAAAGGTTAATTATAATTATTATTATTTAAATTTAATCTATTTACCGGCTACTTCTCAGGGTCATATATTGCACGGCAAGCATTCCCGTTTCCACCATCTCTGCTATAAGAGCTAATTTATCTATTTAATCAGAGATATAGCACAATTAGGCTAGATAATTAAAGAAACACTTACTCTGTTTGCATCTTGGGATCGACTGACTATTCCTCTCCTGCTAAATTGACCTTTGGGTTCACAGGGCTCCGCTATCAGTCCCTTGACAGGTACTGCTACCTCTTTTAAAGCCCAGTACAAATCACTCTGATCTCATAGATATAGAGAGACAGCAGAGTACCTCTAAGGCTCGACCGTTACAATATATATATATATATATATATATATATATATATATATATATATATATATATATATATAGATATATAATTTTGAACGGATCTCATTTTTGTCATCTCCTGGGTAGGATCGATGGACATTTGGGGGAAATTTTCAAAAATGGGTTTGAGTAGTACCTCAATAGCTGATTTCCCTTGGGGAAATCTGCTAAGAATAAAAATGATAAATCCAGTATCAAATTAATGGACCACTTTTTGTCATTTATATATATATATATATATATATATATCTATATATATTTGTGTGTGTGTGTGTGTGTGTGTGTGTGTGTGTAATAATGCGGGCCTTGACTAGATACTAAATTTTATCGAAACGTTTGCAAGCTGATGCAGGTTCAGTTCAACCCACGTGACCGACAACTACATTAGACGAGGATAATCTACGGAATGATTTAGAAAGCTAACACATTTTATGGTTTGGTCCAATTGCGATATCATTCTGCAGTAGACATATTTTAAATTTCTTCCGGACTGACTGGTTCGATATATATAGAATGCAGATTAGATGTTGACCTTAGTGCTGCACGTGGAATTCTACTTGCCAGATCTTGACCTATATTTACAGAATAATTGGAACATTTAATGTGTTTACATGCGCAGGGAATATTACTTGTTATTTTTTAAGTATTTATAAACTAAATTTTCATTGTAATTTTGCATTGATTCTGTTTTGAATATTTCGTTGTTAAAATGTCTCTCTCTCAAAATGTTAATATAATGATTAATTTTAGATTAATGATTCATTTAGATTCATTATTTTTTTCTTAATAACTTATTACGATTCATAATGGATAATGATATTTCTGGTGTTATTCATGGTTTATTAATTTGGAGCTAACTAGATATTTACTTTTCTGTTTTTGTTGGTTTTTAAAATCTCTAAACATTTTGGCAACTGGCATATTATTATTATTAAAAATGTATTAAAAGAAAGGAATTTAGACCCACTACTAATTTCTTCAATTTAATTTAGTTTGCTATAGAACAGAAACTGTTGACCTGGTGATAGAGATGTGCCGTATGGAGTTTCTGGTGACATTTTGTGGATATCTATCTACACAGAAGTCCTGGAAGATGAGTGAGTGTAGTATGAATGTTCTCGACTATAAGATAACAGTAAGAAAGAGATTTTTCAGAGATGCAAGCTACCAAGTACTGCAAATTGTATGGAAGTCCTCCAAATAATTGTGGAGAACAGAAGATAAGTCAGCAGATAAACCAAAAACCCGACGAGCTTAACTCCTTTAGCTTCGATTCACAGGTCGGGAGTATAATCAGCGAGTCTAGGTGTTAATACTGAATCCGGAGACATGGATTTTTTTCGTTTAAACAAAACAAAAATAACAATAATAAAATAAATACCACCAGGTCCTTCTCGTCTGAGAGTGCAGAGGAGACTGACTCTTATCACTTAGTATTGCCCTTATATACTACATAATGATCTTTGTAGATTCTAGTACATTCCAGGCCACTAATAAATTACAATCCCCCTTTCATTAAAACCTCCCTTTCCTTGTTTAGTTGTATATAATTATTTTTATAATAAACTAATTCTCTAGCCCCTATCCCTTCCGACTCTTCTGCCAAAACTTCTATTTTATTCGTGAAATAATCTTCTAACGTTTTAGCAGAATACCCTTGAGGAAAATTAGATATTCAGGTCGTTCACATTTCTTCTAATCGATCCAACCCAGGAAATGACGAAAATGAGGTTCGTTCAAAATGTTATATATATATATATATATATATATATCTATATATATATATATAAAAGGCAGATAAAGCGGCTGATCTTGATAGATATCCCAAAATAAGGGGGCAATTTATTTTGTTTATATATATATATATATATATATATATATATATATATATATATATATGTCTGAATTTCTTCTATAAAAAGCTCTGAGATAGATTTCCCTATGGCCTTATCGTAGCCTTATAATCGAATAATAACTGCTAATGTATGCCTGGTGTATGTCGCATCTGCTGATGTATCTGTGGTGTTTATCTGTAACTTAACAGAGGAAGGCAACATTTTCTTCAATAATTGTTTCAACACCCATACATAATCGTAAGCTGCGATAGTGATATAGTGAATTCAATGCAAAGTAGCTTGGATGATTGGCAGGTAATTGATCCAATACTGTCACAATGGTGGAAAATTAAGGTTTTCAAGATAATCTCTGGAATATGCTGGATGGTAGAGGAACAAATGTATAAGGATCAATAAGAAGGCCAAGTCCTCTACTGGTTTTTAATATAATGCAGAGTGCACTTTCGGAGTCAACGCTCCATCCTCAGTGCCTGCTGACAAACACAAACCTCGAGTTAATTTAACATTCACAGCATGGCCAAAAGGCAAAATAAACAACAGTCATAAAAAACAAACACAATATAAATAGTAAAAACAATGTTAATTCTTAAAACTAGTCAACTAATAAAAATATAAAATCTAATCCTAGTCAACTACTATAAATTAAAGCCAAAACAATCAAAAAATTTAATAACAAGTCAAATAATAAAAACAAACAACGGTAAGCATATGTCAAAAACTATAAATAAAATTAAAAACTAAAAAACTACCTAAATTTCAGATTTATATCACAGTGGGTGAGAACCTCGGAAAAAACTACCCAGAGGAACTGTAAGAAACATCTAAAAAATAAACAAAAACCCCATACTAATAATAGAGAGAAGATGAAGGAGGTACCTGATTAAAGCTGCGTTGCCTGGACCACGACTGCCGGGCGACTGAACCTCTGCCCCCGTAGAGAAGAGAGGGCCCCGTCACCGACATGTCGCAGCCTTGCCACCTCCTCCTTCTTATTAATATTCCTATCTCCATTCGCCTGTCTGTCCAGCCTTATATGCAGCCCCTCAGCCGTATTTAATCTTTTGCCCTTCTTCTCCTCATACAGCAATTGATACTTTATGCTGGACATGTCATGGCCCTCTTTTCAAGATAGTTGCTGTTATGTCAGAAAAATTTTGCTTGGTGAAAAACTTTTGACGGATTTGTCAAAAGAATTTACTATTTTCTCATTCTATGGTCCACCGTGAACACCATTCCAGGAGCCGTATTTCATTGACCAAGAAGAGTGGTAGCGGATAGTTCTGGTACAAACCAATTCCCTATAGACTTCTACCTTATTTTTCTACTGATGCGAAGGTGACTCAATCATATTTTTATTTTGATCAAAAAAGGATATTTATTTAATAAATTAAGTTAATAATAAATAAATATCGTTTATCTTGTTTACATTTACCCACATTCTCACAAGGTTTTCCCCGTTCTTCACATATGAAACTGTATTATTATAGACGAAGCACATGCCAGGGAAATAAAAGGATGATTTAGTGATTCTGTTTATCCAATCTTTATATTTCGACGAGAAGTAATTTTTATATCATTCTTAATACAAATTCTCAAACATTTCTTCCATCAAAGCTTTTTCCACTCTGGATTAACAAGTGTCTCAGTACATACCTACTTGTTAAGTGGTGAAACTGAATAAGTTATTTAGTCCAATTAATTAATCCAATGTTTATTTATATTATCTCCATTGAACATTTTTATTTACAGTGATATATATATGTAATTTCCATATATACTTCTATTTAAAGGCTGAGAAATAAAAAAAGTAAAAAATCCGTGAATGAGTTGATTATTGTTTTGTACATAAATATGCACCTCTTCAGCAGAACTTCGCCAACAACTAAAACGTTGGTGTTAAAAATCTGCCCTTAGTCTATCTCAGACATTTTATTCAAACGTTCCAAATCTGAAAATTACAACCAAAACATTGGTAATGAAGAAAATAGGAATTTCAAGGAATTGTACTCATTCAATTCATTCATACGGCAAAGATCAAAGGCATTAAATACATATAATAATGTACATTTGTTACCTTTTTATAAATTCATTGGGAACGAATTAATTTTTTTTTGTTCGAACATGAAACAGCCTATAGTTTATTGTGGCTTTTCCATCATTGGCATTAACAGTAGCAACTCTATTGGCAACCATTTCCTTGACGCAAGCATCGTATTCTTTCACCAAATGTTCAGGAATATAAATGTGCCATGGGTCTACAGATCTTACAAGTTCTGAAAATGAATATAAAGAGTATTACTGGATACATAAAATAATAACTCAATAATTAAATATGTCTCAAAAAATATAATAAAAATATGAGTAAAACTTAGTGACTTTGTTTCTATGGAAATATAATATATTTTGTCTTTAAATAGCTCATGCATTTTTGTTTGAACCAACATAATCTTAATTCCCTAAAAAAAACATATATGTTAAATTACTTATGTACACATCCAGTGATTCATACAAAAAAGTACATTCTTTTACTTCTACTTGGACATCCTCAAACCCAGCTTCAATGAGTTCATCAATAATTCTCTTCTTTCTATCCTCCACTGTGCCAGTTGCATACATTGTGAAGTAGTTTGGGCCCTGAAATAAATTTATTTATAAAAACAGCCAAATGTCATTCACTTATTCTAGTTGTTGCTATTGGTAGACGTACATCTATACTGGGGAATATAAAATATCTACACTAAATTCAGGAGAGTTATAGAACTTCGGTGAAATAAATCATGATGTTCTTGTCCTGCTTTTATACAGCCGAAAAAGATTCAAGACTAACTGACGGACCTGGAACAGCTATTTGCCACACCTTAAAAAACATTAAATCACAAGGATGTTGATGAATATTACTTCTGGTCAAATGCCTTACAATGTTTTTCTTACATCTGGAACACGATTCTCATTTTTGATATCACAAGAGAATGTAATACAATTTATATTTATATTTCTAATCCCTGCATTTCAAAAGCCTCTCCTTTCAATCTCTTCATTTTTGGTAGGATCTTTAAGTAGGTATAACACAATTATTGAAAAAGCCCACTATTCAGTGGCCTGTTTGTTTTTTTCATGTTACCTTCCGGTATGAATGAAAATCGGGGTTCCTCTAGTTCAGAAATTCGATGCCTGGCCTGTATCCTCTCCTGACCTCTTTCTCTGGGCTATGATGGGTTCCTCCATTCGTATGAATGATATCTTCATCTCCCCCCATTGGATGATGTACTCGCGTTATAAAAACTCGCCCGGTCACCGATGCCCGATTGATAGATAGATAGATAGATTTATAAAATATAAATATTTAAAAAATAAACTGCTTTACTAATATACGAAAATTGCTTGTGTTCTTGATTTTTTGCCAGTATACCACATAAGTGGTGACTATAAAACCACATAAAAAACTATTAACTTTCCAACCACTAACATAAACAACAACCAAGCGTGTGAAACAATTTTTAACACTCTAAACAAAACAATCTAAATAGATCACAGTGCCAAAAAAAAACACCTGATAAAGAACTATTTAGTACGTTCATTACATGCATTCTTTTTACAAGCGTAAAAAAAGAAAAATGATATTCTGAAAAACTGTTAAACTTACCTTAATGAAATTTTTCCATGGTTCCATGTTCCTAAGGTCTATAAACACGTTTAAAATTTTGAAATCTGCAATGAAAACCATGAATAACTCTCCTCCAGGTTTCAATAGAGCGTAGATATTCTGAAAGGCTGCTCTGGAATATAAATTCATAGTTACATTACTTATTCTTAAATTTTAAAATATGTAAATATAATAAATATAAATTAATGAACTAATAGATCTAGTAAATAACTGATAGATTCGTATTATATATGATCATATTCGTGTTAAATATTGTCTAAAAGTCAAAACTTCAAAAACAGGCAAGAGGTCTCATGAGAAATATCCAAAGTATTAAAGCAATTGTCTTGGCCTGGAGATTCTCTGCAAAATCTAGGTTAACTTAAAAGCTAAATATATTTGAAAAACTTAAATATTATTTAGGCATTTATTTACCTCAAACATTACTTATAAAAGGTTATTTATTAAACGCCGAGGGACGCATATTTTCTCTATTTTAAATCTTCTGAAACATGATCGGGGTTCTGTTACTATGCCAGTGTTAAATAAAAATAAGCTTAGAAAATTTACAGATGTTGCTTGGTCCTTTAAGGCTTGTATAGCCGATTACCAGACTCCCTCTGGTAATCTAAACATTCTTTAAATGATTTTAGATAAAATAAAATGGAATGAATACACCTATCACCACACCAGAAAACATAATCACGAATTACAAAACAATCAAAGTTATCTTAAGTTGTCTAGAAAACGAAAACCCTCGTTGGTTCTTTTACTTTAAATATATTTTTGCGACACATTTTTACTAATTGTATCCTCTATAAACTTACGATAAAAACGTAGGGGCACACCCCAACTATTCGTCGCATGTCACATTTGATTTGGAAAGTAAGGGCTGATAATTACTTTAGATGTTAAGAACCACTTTTCGCTTATTGAGACACCCTGTCTGTATATGCCATAGAGATGCCAGATTCATGGCCTAGGAATGTGGGGTGATCTTTACAAGCGATCATACATTAACAATTAGATTTTACATTTTTAAAAGAAAATAATTCGCATAATAAAGGTATCTGACTAGTTTTTTAGAGCTTATACACATATGATATTCTAACATATATTTTACACATACGTACACTCCAACATATGCCGATACGCTCAAAATATCCATGTGCATAATGAAATGCCATCAGTTTAAATTATTTGTAGGTATACATTAATATGTTTTGCGTAAGGAGATTTAAGTACCTTCGGGATTAATTTTCTTGTGTCACGTTATATGTTTAGCCGACAGTAGATGTTTTCTATTTTTAGTACGGCGTTAAACGCACGGTCATATCTTATTATTAGATATATATGAATAGTCAAGGATGAATTATTCATTTACGATTAAAACGACTTTCATGATTCCCCGAAGCTTGATGGTCTTACTCGTATATACCCTGACTTATTATTTTAAATTTGTTCTTAGATATATATTTATTTACAGTGGACTTTTAATTGTTTACACACCTGGTATCTTCAACAAAATGGATACAATAGAGAGAATATATTTTTGAAAATGATTCTCTTGAACAAATATCCCAAATATTGCTAGATTCTATATCCAGTTCTATAAATGACAGCCTAGGTGCTTTGAATGTTGTATTGGCGAAATTAATCATTTTCTTTGATATATCGCAGCCTACCTACAAAGAATATTAAATATATTTCATTATTTAAAATAAATTTAAATGGACGAAATAATCTGATTACTTACAACTGTAGCATCTTCGGGGACAAACTTCAGCAAAATGTCAGCCGTGAATGTTCCTGGACCACAACCAACGTCTAGAATCTTTTCTCCTTTCTCCCAACATATTGTACTTTTAATCTCTGCAAGGTGGTTTATCCCGTCTTTCAGAGTCAGCTGGTTTGATTCGTGGTAAAGGCCAGGTTCATTCATTTTTTTCTTATTAATATTAAAGTTGCAAAAAAATCAATGCGGCTTCTGAAATGTATTAAACATGACAGTTAATACGTTGTTTTAAATTTTACCTACTGCTTCTGCTGAGTTACATCTATTCAAGGTTCCTTCAGGAAGAGATTGTATTAATTTCAAAGTGATCACTCCTATAAAATAAATTTAAAGTTAAAGTGGAAAAAAAATTGACTTTGATTCAATCGCGCCTGACGATACTATTTCATGATCGCATTTCTTAAGGAACACATATCATCGGACCTTATAGACCAGGCATACTTAGGCACATATAAACTTTCTGATCCTAGAATGTAACAGAGAACTCGTCTTCTGTTTTCTCAAAGCACCTTCAATTCTATATTTCTCCCTTGACAGAAGCCCTTTGTAAATTAGCTTGTGTAACTGGATGTAAATTAGCCTTGTGTAACTTAGGAATGAGGCGACAAGTGGTATAATAAAAAAAGCGGATGATATCATAGAAAAAGAGTTGTCTTCAAAGTCCTGCACAAAACACTGGATTGACACCGAAAATGAAACCAGTAGTTACATGAAATACTTTCCCCAAAAGAAGAGGAAGAGATTTGGAGACGGACGATCATAATATAAACCCAATGAGAACAATATGGCGAACAACCCCAGGATCATTTGGGATCTACTGGACAATAAGACCCAAAGCATGTGGAGAAGAGAACTATTTAGGCAATTTCAGCCTCTAAAACTTCAGCCGTATTGAGCTAGTCCATTGGTAGTCCATTAGTATGAACCTGGATTTTGTTCTCTTTGCTCCATTTGCTCCGTTCTTATAACGAATTAAATGGAAGTGTCAAATGGTGCTTTCCTAAATCAAACTGAGACCGTCTGGTGGAGGTAGTCAAGTTAACAAAGGGTATTTAAGAGAACCCATCCATGTTTTGTTGAGGATATGAAACTAGTTTTATAGAAAAACTCATGAAAAGTAAGTAAAACGTGCGTTTACAATGAGAAGACTTACCTTTGAGCCAAATGACGTTGAGCTTAAAAAGCTGATGGCTTTTATATAAGGAAAGAAGTTTGAAAAGAAGAGAGGGGAGAGAGGCCTAGGTCAGAATAGCATTCTTGTATATTATCATAATCGCTACCAATTTGCACCAAGGTTAATGAAGTAAACTAATGCACACAAATTTTTATATTATTTACAAAAGGCGGAAAGTATAACCAACATCTCTTAATCGATCTCTTTAATTTGGGAGTCACTGACCCTGAAATCATAATATAATAAGAAGAAGTTTAGTTCGGGTGGTTTTCATGAGTTTCTGAAGAACAATGAAAAATTATTATAATAAATATTACTTACCTTACATAATTGACCATTTACTCGTAATTTATGATTTTTGAATACAATCAAAATTAACAAAAGGATGGTTTCAGTTTGCCTAATACTACCACCGATTGTGAAGCCACGGTACTAGAAATGGTTACCTTTAGGAAAGGACTTTTGTGAACGTGACTTTAGTTGATTAGAACGATCAAGCATCAGAAAAGACGGTATTCTGCATATATATGTATGTGTGTGTGTGTATCTTCCCACCCGTTTCTTAATCTCTCAAAACTCTCAATTTGTGAGTCAATTATCCAAAGGTACAACATAGGTTATAGGAGATGGTGTTTATTTCGAGGTGGAAATACATATCCATCATTATTTTTGTTAGCCTTGCTTTTAACGAAAAAATGTATATAACGATTAGTGTTTAGATTTACAATTTTGCTCCTGAATCGTTAGTTACAATTAAGAATTTTGAAATTTGGACTTCTACCTTCCTTCTTTGTGTTTCATGAAAATGCTTAAATAGACGTCCAAATTGTTTGTAGATGTATTATAGGAATGAGTACTGTTAACATGAGCGATTTATTACTTTGCTACTCATAATTTCATACTTTACACCTCATACATTCTTGTATAGTATTACATCAGAATGCCTAAACAAACTTTTATCAAATGTGTTCTCCGGAGTATAAGATAACACAATTTTTTTTATTTTCATAGGAAACTAGATTTCTTTCATCCCAAGTGCGACAATAAATTCGTCAATATTCGTCTACTTAACAGCTATGCTCAAAACTACAAATATGACTTATTTAGTGTTTCCAATTATCCAAAATTCATATTACGATGGATAACCATTATTATATCAATTAGTTTCCGGATAATTGCAATCCTAATCATAGTACTGCTTATAACTCAGGAAACCAAGCTGAATAGCAGCAGTTTTACTGTTCATGTTTAAGGGCACTTGCGTTATTTATGAATATGACGGAATGACTTTGTGTCAACGACAAGTAACACGGATGGTGCATATATATTCCAGGATCAGAATTATAGGGTCTCACAAAAACTGGCTATTGAATGTCCTCGTTACAAATTTATATAAAAACTCGTTGAATATTAATGGCATTGCCCGGTTAACGATATAAATTAAATTCATTTAAAATAAATTATCCGACGAGTTTCATGAAGTCCTTGACCGACATATAACATAGAATCGGTCAATGAAATGGATTCCAGTAAAGGTCTAGGAGTAGTGGACTGTTTCCCCGGAAGGTGAGCATCTGGTGAGACAGACCTCCGTAGTCGATAGTAGTTACCTCTTCTTGGCAATGGAAGCTGTGACAAAGACTCGTCTAAGTGTTTCTGAGTGAACGCTTTATGTCCTCTTCGACCGTAAAAGTACTCCTCCAGCACATGAACTATATACAATCAAGTTCACCAAGATAGCGCCAACTGGAGCTTTCTGTTTTTTAATTTGGTTGTCAACTCCCAGGAGGATGTGGAGCTGTCTACGGAAGGCTTCCACTAGCCTGTTCTTGGGCGCCAACTTCCTCCATCACTTTATTATGAACCTATACATCATTAAGATGCTATTGTGTGCTGTGCACCTTCTCCAATTTGTGAAAGTCGGCAACGCATGGCTTTTGTAAAGAATGCCGATTTCTCACGTCCACTGCTCTCGCCATCCCTCCACTATGAAAGATTCCACCACATATAAAATCTCGAACAAACCGATTTTTAGCCAATCCCACTATTTTAACCCGACCCGTTGTATTGCATCAAAGACCATCTTTATGCTGGAATAACAGATGAACAATAATGAGGTAAGGGGGTCAAAGTCCCGACTTGTAACCGAGAATTAGTTCGAAGGAAGGATGAGAATAAAGTAAGATGAATTAAGGAATAAGACAAAACCCATAAATATAAACTGCCCTTAGCCCCAAAGAACCCAATTCCTTGTTACACGACATATTTTTAGCTACATCTAAATCTTTTTATAATCCTGATATGAAATGAATAGACGTCAGCAGATTGGTTTATAGCCTAATAATTTCTGCAGTTTATGGCGTTTTAAAATGATAAAATGAGTGAAGTTTAGTTTTTACGGCGACTCCTCTGTGACTTTTTCCATTATGAATTAAATAAAAAATCCATAAATATTATATAGGATCATAAAGTGGATTTAAAAATGAATTGAATGCAATAAGTTTCCAGGATCAATTTGACTCGCTATTTGAGGGCCTGTAGCATCACCCACCAGCCCCGAAATAAAATAGTCTAAAGAGAAGTTCTATTTTTTTCAGAATTTTAAATAAATGTTTATATGCCGCTTTCTCTCTTTCCCATATTCCATTAAAAGCTAATATACATAAAAAATAATAATGAAATAAAATACTACTCTCACTGTATGAGTATATTACTATTTTTTACATGTTTCAAACAAATATCTCAGCAGTATTTCATCAACTAATAAAATTTTGGTTTTAATACATAATAAGGAAAACAGGAATCAAGTCTGGCACATATCTGTTAGTCTTCATTCATCAAAGACATTAGAAACGCTTTCCAAAAGTAAAAATGAATTGTAAGACCTCATAGATTTATGGAAGAAGAAAATATGAATTACAATAAAAAATACCCCTTCCAATCAGTCATTAATTCATTTTCCCAGATCAAAGCCATTAAATACATAATATTGTTGCGAAAATTAAATGCATGAATAATCCTTCAGAGAGAGAGAGAGAGAGTCGCGTATTTGGGAAGTGCGAGATAGATCAAAGAAGCCGACAGAGGGTCTACCCCCTACTAGGCCCCTTGAGTCCAGCGCGGAACGGTCCAGCCAATTCCCCTTTGATGTATGCCGACGACCTATATAAAGAGCCTGCCAGCCGCGAGCGAGTCAGTTTTATTCTCACCTGTCTTGATGTTCACATCAGTGCTACAGTGCGACTTAGTGCAGTGCGGTAAAGTGTTTTTATAAGAAGAACAGTGTTCTGTGACTGTTAGTAACAGTTTAGTGCCGTGTTTAAGACAGTGCAGTGCCGCGAAGTAAAGGACAGTGCAGTGCCGTCTTGTTGAGAATTTCAGTGACCGTGAGTGAGTTATTGGACTGTGTAATCTGAAGAATAGTGACGTTATCAGTGTATACTGTGAGTAGTAATTAAGAATAATTACCAAGTGTATTGTGCATTGTGAAATAAATTGTGTAGTGATAAAAACTGTGAAACTTGCGAGTATTTAATTTTGCAATCCAAAAGAACTCTTATTAAAAACGTTTATTACTGGTTTTGGTAATAAAAACGTAACAATATTTCATTTAATAGCTTTGATTTTTATCAACATAGTTTGATAACAAGAATGTTTACCTTCTGTACTTTTTTCAATTTATTGATTAATGAACTAATGTTTTTTTGAACGGACTTGAAATAATGTATAGTTTATTGTAGCTTTTCCATCATTCGGGTTGACACTAGCGACTTTATTAGCAATCATATCCGCGTAGCAAGCATCGTATTCTTTCTCCATATGCTCAGGAATAAAAATGCGCCATGGATCTACAGATCTTGCAAGTTCTGAAAATGAAAATGAGTATTACTGGATAAGTAAATAATGCCTAAACTATGAAATATACCAGGACTAAAAAAAATAAGACACTATGAGTAAAACATGATGACTTTCCTTCAAAAAAATGGAAAAATCAAATATATTACGTCATTATATAGCTTATACATTTTTCGTTCGAAACTACATTCTCATTCTCTACGAATCTTTAGCTTTATTACTGTCTCCTACAATCTTTATTGAAATCCTATATAGTCGTATATTCAATTTAATAATTTACATTGTTCAGTGAGAAGTGCAGATTTGACAATGTTGAGTTTGGCAGCTTGAATTCAGTTATCAATTTATAAAATATGCTTATTAGGAAGTTTTTTGTTGCCGTATAACGGAGAGTAGATAACCTAATTTAATTTGTAAATACAAAATTGTGTTAAATTACTTAAGTACTCATCCAGTGATTCAAACGAACATGTCCTTTCTTTTACTTCCACTTGAACATCCTCAAACCCAGCCTCAATTAGTTCATCAGCTATTCTCTTCTTTCTATCCTCCACTGTGCCAGTTGCATACATTGTGAAGTAGTTTGGGCCCTGAAATAAATTAATTTATTTATAAAAGCACTCAAACTTTTTCATTTTTTTATTAACCGTTTAATAAAGGAGTTTAAATAAATACGATACTAAGAATATTCCTGGACTGGTTATCCTGAGGTTACTACTCTTTTGTAGCCTGGGTGAGACTAAGGAATTTATTTAATAGTTAGTTCAAATGAAAGCAATGGCTAGTGGAAGAGTGTGGTGGTCAGGATTGGACAAGGCCATTGAAGAGGTTTCGAGGACATGTTCAGTCTGCAATCGGTAAAACGATGAGGCAATATTGTAGCAGTCGGCCAGAGGCTACTGAAGTATGGTCTCGTGTACATCAACACCTTGCAGGACCATTCTTTGGCATGGGTCCAATTACCTCGTCGCCATTGTTATGTTTACAAATAACTTATTTGTATTAGCTTAAACAACTTCTACTTTTTAACCGCAAACACTTTTATTAAGCTCCTTTTTCTAATACATCCTTTAACCTTGCTATAATACATATTCTCCCAAAAATGAAATACAAATATATATGATATATACACCCCCCCCACTATAAGGGACAACACTAGACACTCTGACAGTTAGAAATAGTAAACTACGATTTTCGAAATGTTTGAGAGTTTACTTAAGGCTGAAAAAAAAGCATAGAACGAGAATTGTAGAACGAAAATGTTTAAAATGATTAGATGCATTACATTACAATACTTCTTTCTTTGTAGCCTTCAATAAACCCCACTTCTACTGGTCGGGTTTTTACTTAAAAAGACATTACATAGACAGAAGATGTAAAAAGTGTGTCATACACGTGGAAAATCAGCTTAGTTTACGCATTCCTGTGCGAGGTCGTTTAAATTCCGAATTTCCAAATTCCTTCTCTCTTGCCTTTGCGATTTCCTCTATTTACGAATATGGCGTTTAGTGGTGTATGAAACCGTAAAATATAGAAAATGGCATTGATGAACTAAGCATTTTCCAGTCAAGAACGTCAAATCATAATTGATGACCTTGCACCTTATATATTTATATGGATCTAACATAGTAAAAGTCCGTTGCAAAAAGTATGTTGTGTTTCAGCTCAGAATAAGACGTGTATTGATTTAATGTCTAATTATCTACTTGCGGTGTGCAGAAGTGGGATATTATGAATGGCTGAAAAAAAATAATCATATAACTTGCTTCATATTCAGGAAACGGAAAAACAAATTACAAAACAACAATTATAATGTATTTCATTTGTAATAAGATAGACTAAATAACTTTTTTTATTCAACTAATAATAACGTGGATATTACTATTTTTTTTATGTTTGCCCCCTCTGACAACCCTAACCCCTTCCTCCTAGTCAGATTTCTGCCAGTAAAGATATTCATTATTAATTTTACATAAGACAGTTTTAGTTTTGTTGTGCCTTTGTTTGAAAACGAAGAAAAAACAATTCTGAAAAGAAAGAAAAAAAAACTATATCTAAATCATATATGATATTCTGAAAACAAAAATAATAAATAAAAGCTTCACCAATACCTTAATGAATTTCTTCCATGGTTCCATTCTTCTAACATCTATAAACATGTTTAAGATTTTAAAATCTGCAAGAAAAAGCAGAAATATCTCTCCTCCAGGTTTCAATAGGGAATACATATTCTGAAAGGCTGCTCTGCAAATATAAATTTATAGTTAAATAAAATTTAAATTTATTAATAAATATATAATGGTATAGAAAATACGCATGACAATAATTATAAACAATTAAATTTACAATTAGATTGTTTTTATACTATTTTTTGATCTAATGTATAACAACGGAGATAATTTGCATTTTCGAAATTCTCCCCGTCTAAAGCTCCCTCCATCCCGTTCGAGTTCAGCTGTTAACTAACGAACTTGATATTTAGTTTTACAAGAATCTCTTATACACTGAGTTTGGTAACGATCAATGAAAAATATTTGCTAGAGCGGTAACAAATAAGTAAATAATAATTTTGAACAGACCTCATTTTCGTCTTCTATTAGGTAGGATGGATGGACATTTGAAGACATTTTTCGAAAAACGTGTCAGGAGTACAAGCTCAATAGCTGATTTAACTCAAGGGAAACCTGCTAAAACGTGCAAGTTCGATCCCTGCCAAGGTGGAAATTTAGTTCACAAGTTCGCTACCAGAGCTCACTTGGTGGTTGCTAATTGTTCGTTAATTCACCTCCCCTCTCCTCACCCCCACGACTATATGATACTCATTCCAGGTCCTCCTTTTTTTTCTCCTCATAGTAACCCTGTGAGGAGTTATTTATTTGAATACATGTTCCATTGCCACATGGCATATTACATGTATTATTATGTTTAAATACATCATTATTTTACAATATATATTTGTTTATCAACTATCTACTCAAATATTATATTCAAGAAATAAAATAAAATACAATATTAAAATAAGTATGATAATTACAAACAAAATTAATAAATGAAATGAAAAAGTAAATAAATAAATACAATAAGAACAAAAACATATCAATTAAAGTTAAACTGAACCGATTTAATTTTCGAGTCTATGTAAAGTAAATATATTGAATTATGATTCCCATTCCTCACAATCAACTTTACATTCTAATGTATTTTTGTTACATCCATATCTATACTTTTGATAAACTTTATAAATTCTTTATTATATTTGTTTAATATAATATGAGGTGGTTCTGGCCAATTACCTCCTTTTAAAATTATGTTCATTATTAAATTTGATCTATTTTGATTAAATGTTGTGCAGTCATAAAGTATATGTAAAAACGTTTGTGTTGTCTGTATGTCGCAAGCACATTTCTCATTGTCTTGAATTTTAAATCTTGTGAAATAATTCCTGTCTGTCCATGTTCCGTTAGAAATTGTGTGCATTTGTGATGGTGAATCTTAATTGTGTTGTATTTGTTGTAAGTTATATTAGGTATGTATTGATGTAAGCTGTAAGATTTGTAACATTTCGTCCATTCTCTGTTACACTTATGTATTGTGTCGGTACGTAAGTCTTTTTTAATGTATGAGAGTGGTACGAGGGCGAATTCTGGGTTTATTTTTGTATCCTGGGCTGCTTCCTTTGCTAACGTGTCGGCTTGTTCGTTTCCATTATTTCCTGAGTGGGCTTTTATCCATTCTATGTGTATGTGTAGGTTTAAGTGTATAATTTCCAGAATATGTTGTCTAATGTTTTCTGTGAGCGGTCCGTGTATAGTAGGGTTGCGTATTGAGTATATGAGAGTCGTGTTGTCCAGGTCCTCCTTGTTAACGGGTGTTGTACGTCGAATTAATCATTCTATACTAAGGAGGTTTAACATACCTGGTATTTTCAATCCAATGTAAACAGTAGAGAGAATATATTTTAGAAAAAGATTCTCTTGAACAGACATCCCAAATATTACTAGATTCAATATCCAGTTCTATAAATGACAGCCTAGGTACACTGAATTTTGATCTGGCGAAATTAATCATTTTCCTTGATATATCACAGCCCACCTAAAAAAAAGTAATTTTGTTTTTCATCATTTAAAATAAATTTAAATGGATCAAGCAATATTATTACTTACAACTGTAGCATCTTCTGGTACGAACTTCAGCAAAATGTCAGCCGTGAAAGTTCCTGGACCACAACCAACGTCTAGAATTTTTTCGCCTTTCTTCCAACTTATTGTACTTTTGATCTCTTCAAGGTGGAGGATCCCGTCCCTTAGAGTCATTATGTTTGAGTCGTGATAAGTTTCTGGTTCATTCATTTTTGTTTTATTATAATGTTCAAAATAATTCAATGTGGGCCACTGAAAACGCATATTGAATAAGACTATTAATTCATTATTTCACATTTAAGTTACTTATTGTGATGACTTCTATTGAGGCTACTGCTATTCACGACTCGCTCTTTGACGAGTGGAAATAGAATTTGCTTTTCCATAAAAATATTAAGATTGGTTCAAGAGTGCAACCTTAATTGCTGATTTCCCTTAAGGGAAATCTGCCAAAAGAATGAATCCCAGAGCAGGGTCAACTCTACATATGGTGACAGATCGAGGAGAGGCGCTCATGCGTCCTGAACACCTCAAGGATCTGTCGCCGTAGATTCTCCATTTTTTTCTGTAATAAGAAACCTATGTGTATAGGTAACTGTATGTAGTACTTGAAATTAAGATGGATATAAAATGTTTAGTGGTGGCTTCAAGAAGACCGAAGGCAAAATATATGTCGGTTAATAGAACATATGTATAGTACAAAAATTGTTGAAAATTAAATGTCTAACAAGATTAGCATATTTCTATGCGACTCACAACAATAAAGATTGTTTATATTACCCTTCTATAAGCTTAGCTCGATGAGAACAATACATAGTATTTAAGCTTGTAATAAAGACATTTGTTGAGGTGAGTAGTGGAGAAAGAAGGTGCTTAATACCAGATGGCACAATTCAAAAATAAGTTAAACAATCAATAGCCTCATGAATAATGACAAAATTAGAAAGGCTCTAGGGATTCCCACTTAACTACTCAGGGAAATACATACAATTAATAGTTGCAATTACTTAAAAAAACAAAACATAAAAAAACTGGATTACATGATTTCTAAGGGAACCATATTCAATCATTCAAACACTCCCCTTCATAATCAGGTGGCGAATGAAGCCCAACCTCAACTCAAAGAGTAAAACTCAACCAATCCTGAGTCTCTAAGGGTTATTTCCACGAATTTGTATTAAAAAAATTAATAAAACAGATAATAATTGTACAATCAACGCATAGAAAAAAGTATAAAACAAAAGTCATCTGGTATTTACAGGAAATTATTGAAATCTTTCTGGCCATGACTTATATTCAATATGACACCATGGACAAAAAACCTCCAAACATAGACCATACATTACGAGATTAAGACTTTTAATATAGTAGAGGATGCAATAAATAACGATTAAAAGTTGGACTGTTAAAACGCATACCGATTTTCGAAGATTGGGGTAAACTTGTTAAACATATGGGCTCGAACGACACATGATATTTTTAAAGCATTATGAATTTAAGTTGTAAGACTAAACATTTGAAATCTCAGTAAATATAAGCAGTCGTAAGTATACTTACCTATGTAGATTATACTGATCAGCTCAAAAGTTCGTATCATTTATATAAGGATCAAGAATATAAAGAAACGAGGGAAGGGGGGTAAAATTAGCAACCTCACTGGAATTAAGGTAATTGCCTACCAACATTAACAAGATTATGGGAATTAGGCAACAGGGAAGGAAAACAATTCAAACTAAAATTAATCTTTGTAAGCGATTACTAACTACTAAGCTTATTAAGGGAAGCTATTGTTTAATAAAAGCGTTTACGTTTTGTTCTTTTTCTAATATATATTCCACCTATTTCATATTTAATGCGTGCATTCTAACCTACCTGAACCATCAGTAGAGACTCTCAATTCTTTGAGGATTGAAATCTAGGACTCCGTTTCTAGTTACGATATATTTTAGAGTTTGTCTTATCGGCTAATTCATTAACCTGGAGGGAAGGAATGCTTTACAGGAAGGTGAGATTTGGAGAGGCATTGCCGTCAACAGTAGCTAGCTTTTTCATGGAGGAATTCTGACACCCCACTCAAGCCTAAGCTACTGTTGGAAGGAACGTAGATGATGCGCTCGTTGTGTGTTCTTGTCGAACTTAGTAGCTAGTCCTTGAGTATATGAACATTATTCAATAGGTAATCAAGTTCACCAAGATAAATCAAACTGGAAGCTCGAGAAGGGAAGGCTTCTCTTAGGAGGACGTGACCTACTCATTCTGCACCCACCTTCAACAAAGAATGGAATCGACATGGCTGAAGAAGGAGTGTTGAAGAATACTTACATTGGTTGGAGATCAAGAGCGCCATTCTATTGTAGCCGACAAAGGACCATCAGGAATGATATAAGAATATGTTTCTATTTTTATTACTTATTTTTTATTAAGGGAAATCAGCTATTGAGGTTGTACTCATGACGGAATTTTCGAAATTTTTCTTCAAATGTCCATCGATCCCTACCTAATAGATGACGAAAATGAGGTTCGTTCAAAAATGTATATATACATTGGTCTGTTACCGCTCTAGCGGTCGCAATTTTTGTTTGATCGTTAAGAAACTCGATATTTATCCGTTATATGTAAAAAGACCGATCAAATTCGTTAATGGCTGAAATCGGACCAGAGGGAGTGGCGGTTTAGAGGGGGGGTTTTCGAAAATTCGAAATATCTCCGTTATTATGCATCGGATCGAAAGATTGTATAGAACCAATCTTATTGCAAATAACATTTACTATAAATATTGTTCTTATACATTTATTCTCTATCTTTAATATTAACCGAGATATTTGCATTTTTAAGAAGTCTGTGGTCGGGTATAGTTCGAATTAGGTCGGCCATTTTCGTAACCGCTGGGCTCAGGTGGAAGCTTCTTCTAACCTTACCTTACCTTCGTTACTTTGTAAGATTAATGCAAATACGTTCTGTTCATTGCCCCATCCCTTCTTTAGTTCTTGGACTACTGAAATTTGAGTTATTAAAATATAAATTATTCTTACAATTCAGAAGCCGTTTCAGTTGGGAATTTATTAAAATTAACTGGTGGTGTTGTGTTAACAGTATGCAGATTTCTCTATTATAAAACTTCACGTGGGAAATCTGCTTAGTTTACGCAGCCCCTGCGTGACGGACTTTTTTAATATTATTAAGTGTGGGTAAAATGTATCACCAGACTTGTCATGAAATCCTTGCTTTGCAAATGGATTTACTTGTCCGTCAACGTTTACATTTTTCATTATTCCCTTATGACCAGTTAGCCAATAAATAGTTAGAAGTTTCTTCAATCTGTGTATTTTGCACAATATTTGTGTTACTGAGGGATGTTTTGAGAAAATATCATTTAGCACTAATCTAGAATAACTGAGTCAATGCAGGAAATTATATCTGTTTGGGGAGTCTCATTGTCTAGAATGTCTGTCCTGGAAAGCCACCAGAATTTCATTTTCCAGAAATGCAACATGATCAATGGTCCATCCATCCAAGACTATCATGAAACACTTTATCATAAGCTTAAATACCAAACATTGTTTTAATTGTGAAGTTTTACTTTTTGAGATATATGCAAATATTTTTAGTATGAGGTCATTAATTAAGATTTTACTTTCTAGACTATATGATTATTTTTTTGAACAATATTATATTCGATATTTAGCACTTTCATGAGACAATGAAAAGTATATCTGCTAATGAATGAAAGGGTACAAAGGGGAAGGGAATTTACATAGACCGAAGAGCGAAAATTCCTAATACCTCTGTTTATTATGAATGGGGTAGGGTAGTAAATAAAAAATAAAAATGGAAACATATTCTAATATTATTCCTGATAGTTCTTTGTCGGCATCAGTAGAATCGCTTTCTTGATCTCCAGCCAATGTAAGTATTCTCCAACACTCCTTCGTCAGCCATGTCGACTCCTTTCTCTGTTGGAAGTGGGTGCACAATGAATAGGTAGGTTAAGTTTGCTTATGTGTTTGGGCTGGATGGTGGAGGAAGTTGTCGTCCAAGAACGTACATAGTGAATCAACGTACATAACAACATTTATAGAGTATTATATTTGTAATAAGATTGGTTCTATACAATTTTTCGATGGACCCATGATAACGGAGATATTAAGAATTTTTGAAATACCTTCCCTCTAAACTGTATTTGATCTTTCTTTTTACATAAAACGATTTAATATCGAGTTTGGTAACGAATAAACCAAAATTGCGACCGCTAGAGCGGTAACAGACCAATATATGTATAAACATTTTTGAACGAACCTCATTTTCGTCATCTATTAGGTAGGATCTATGAACATTTGAAGAAATGTTTCGAAAACTGGGTCATGAGTACACCCTCAATAGCTGATTTCCCTCAAGGGAAATCTGCTAAAATAAAACCAGCTCGCATGCACACTCACACACCTTATATTCACACTCATAAAGCTCTAAGAATTGAAAAACAAATGATAAATATTTTGGATTGTATTTCTTTGAATAAACCAATCTTCAAATGCTTATAATATCGTTTATAAATTGGGTACCTTAGGCTAGTAGTTAATTTAGATTTGGGGGTAGGGATAATGGCTAAATTTGAATGCAGACTGTAAGTGTATGTTATATCTGCTGGTGTTTGGGCTGGATGGTGGGGGAAGTTGTCGTCCATGAACGGGCTAGTGGAAACCTTCGCTTCTGGAGCTTCCAGTTGGCGTGAACGTGATAACCTATTGAATAATGTTCATATACTCAAGAACTAGCTATAAGTTCGATGCGAACATACAACGTATCATCTACGTGCCTTACAGCCATTGCGTCTGCTTCAGCAGGAACTCAGGAGTCTTCCATGAAAAGGCTGGCTAAACAGGTCTCTCCCCAAATCTCACCTTCCTCTAAAGCATTCCTTTCCACGGGGTCACTGGATTAGCCGCTCAGAAATCCTCTGAAATATATCAAAACTAACAAATGAGTCCGGGGCCTCAGTCCTCAAGGCATTGAGAGTCTCTACTGACAGTTCACGTAGGTTTCAATATATGCATTAAATATATATACTACTAGCTAAGGTAACCGGCTTCGCTCGGGAAATCATTAGAGGCTGAATATTGAGGGTATTTTTATAGCAAGGCTTCAATGTGTACAATTATGCTTCCTGTCAGGGCGTATTATTTTTCCATAAGGGTATCTGATATGAATGGGTAAATGAAAATGAGTTCCCAATTAATCCCTCTCTACTGTTTGACACATCGTGAATAATTCAAATCATGATAATGATGCTATCCATTATCATGATTTGAATTATTATAATGAAATAGTATCTATATTGCACATATTTTCTGTCAAACCCACTCCGAGCACACATAGATAACAAATACTCGGTTAAAAGTAGAAAGAGATTCCAATAGTGCCAGCATTTAACAGGAAATAAGTTAACACAACTAACTGTGTGGGCCTCCGTTCGATTTTCCCTTCCGCTTGAGATTTATAACCTCACTAATAGAATTATACATAGAACTACCATATATGTCGAAAAACAATATTATTACGCCTTTATCAAATAAACCTTAATTAGTACTAATGCAATTGGTTACCCCCGCTATAGTTTTAGCGTTTACCTCGTTTATACTTTGTTAAACGACAAAAGTGGATACATCAAAAGTTACTCTAAATAACAAAATAAAAACCTGTGTTGTGCATGATACAATACGCATCCCGGATAACCCCACACCCTCCCCCATGTCGTCCACAGAAATTTATCATAGCTTATTTTCATGGAGGAGAGGATGTTAATTCACAAACCGAGTTTTCTTTAATTCGGTTGTTTTTTGCACCCAATAAAATTGTTGGCTTCCGCTTTAGGTTTTAGTGTGTATCTCGTTTATACTTCAGTATACGAAAAAAGTATATACATATAACAAAACCTACTTTAAATAACACAATAAACGTATGTTACGTGCATCCATTGAAAAACCAATGGGAAACGGAATATCGTAATTTTTACTTGAGGCCTCCCTTATAACTCCCACTCCCGTTCGAACCTAACAATTTTAATATAGCTTACAATCCTGGAAACATTAATGCTAATTCAAGTTTATGCGTGAAAAGGTAACAAACAAACATACACAAAAGAAACAAAATACCGTTATGGTGTCTAAGACATGTGAAACGAAAAGTCATCGTGAAATTTCGTGAAAAAATCAATGTACAGAAAGAGGTTACAATTTTATATATATATATATATATATATATATATATATATATATATATATATATATATATATATATGTATAGGGTACTAAGAGGAGGGGGATTTATATGGAAAGAAAACCGAAAATTAGTAATACATCTGTTTATTATGAATGGGGCAGTAAATAAAGTCCGTCACGCAGGGGCTGCGTAAACTAAGCAGATTTCCCATGTGAAGTTTTACAATAGAGAAATCTGCATACTGGTAACACAACAGCACCGTGATTAAATACTAACGGTAATGAGAAAATAAATTCCCAACTGAAACGGCTTCTGAATTGTAAGAATAATTTTTATTTTAATAACTCAAATTTCAGTAGTCCAAGAACTAAAGAAGGGATGGGGCAATGAACAGAACGTATTTGCATTAATCTCACAAAGTAAGGAAGTTAAGGTAAGGTTAGAAACGACAGGTAAGGTTAGAAGAAGCTTCCACCTGAACCCAGCGGTTACGAAAATGGCCGACCTAATTCGAACTATACCCGACCACAGACTTCTTAAAAATGCAAATATCTCGGTTAATATTAAAGATAGAGAATAAATGTACAAGCCTTTTCATGGAAGACTCCTGAGTTCCTGCTGAAGCAGACGCAATGGCTGTAAGGCACGTAGATGATACGTTGTATGCTCGCATCGAACTTATAGCTAGTTCTTGAGTATATGAACATTATTCAATAGGTTATCACGTTCACGCCAACTGGAAGCTCCAGAAGCGAAGGTTTCCACTAGCCCGTTCATGGACGACAACTTCCCCCACCATCCAGCCCAAACACCAGCAGATATAACATACACTTACAGTCTGCATTCAAATTTAGCCATTATCCCTACCCCCAAATCTAAATTAACTACTAGCCTAAGGTACCCAATTTATAAACGATATTATAAGCATTTGAAGATTGGTTTATTCAAAGAAATACAATCCAAAATATTTATCATTTGTTTTTCAATTCTTAGAGCTTTATGAGTGTGAATATAAGGTGTGTGAGTGTGCATGCGAGCTGGTTTTATTTTAGCAGATTTCCCTTGAGGGAAATCAGCTATTGAGGGTGTACTCATGACCCAGTTTTCGAAACATTTCTTCAAATGTTCATAGATCCTACCTAATAGATGACGAAAATGAGGTTCGTTCAAAAATGTTTATACATATATTGGTCTGTTACCGCTCTAGCGGTCGCAATTTTGGTTTAATCGTTACCAAACTCGATATTAAATCGTTTTATGTAAAAAGAAAGATCAAATACAGTTTAGAGGGAAGGTATTTCAAAAATTCTTAATATCTCCGTTATCATGGGTCCATCGAAAAATTGTATAGAACCAATCTTATTACAAATATAATACTCTATAAATGTTGTTATGTACGTTGATTCACTATGTACGTTCTTGGACGACAACTTCCTCCACCATCCAGCCCAAACACATAAGCAAACTTAACCTACCTATTCATTGTGCACCCACTTCCAACAGAGAAAGGAGTCGACATGGCTGACGAAGGAGTGTTGGAGAATACTTACATTGGCTGGAGATCAAGAAAGCGATTCTACTGATGCCGACAAAGAACTATCAGGAATAATATTAGAATATGTTTCCATTTTTATTTTTTATTTACTACCCTACCCCATTCATAATAAACAGAGGTATTAGGAATTTTCGCTCTTCGGTCTATGTAAATTCCCTTCCCCTTTGTACCCTTTCATTCATTAGCAGATATACTTTTCATTGTCTCATGAAAGTGCTAAATATCGAATATAATATTGTTAAAAAAAATAATCATATAGTCTAGAAAGTAAAATCTTAATTAATGACCTCATACTAAAAATATTTGCATATATCTCAAAAAGTAAAACTTCACAATTAAAACAATGTTTGGTATTTAAGCTTATGATAAAGTGTTTCATGATAGTCTTGGATGGATGGACCATTGATCATGTTGCATTTCTGGAAAATGAAATTCTGGTGGCTTTCCAGGACAGACATTCTAGACAATGAGACTCCCCAAACAGATATAATTTCCTGCATTGACTCAGTTATTCTAGATTAGTGCTAAATGATATTTTCTCAAAACATCCCTCAGTAACACAAATATTGTGCAAAATACACAGATTGAAGAAACTTCTAACTATTTATTGGCTAACTGGTCATAAGGGAATAATGAAAAATGTAAACGTTGACGGACAAGTAAATCCATTTGCAAAGCAAGGATTTCATGACAAGTCTGGTGATACATTTTACCCACACTTAATAATATTAAAAAAGTCCGTTACACAGGTGCTGCGTAAGCTAAGCAGATTTCCCATGTGAAGTTTTACAATAGAGAAATCTGCATACTAGTAACAGAAGCCCACCATCATTCAGTTAATTTTAATAAATTCCAAACTGAAACGGCTTCTGAATTGTAAGAATAATTTATATGTTAATAACTCAAATTTTAGTAGTCCAAGATCTAAAGAAGGGGGGGGGGATGAACAGAGCGTATTTGCATAAATCTTACAAAGTAACGAAGGTAAGGTAAGGTTAGAAACGAGAGGTAAGGTTAGAAGAAGCTTCCAGCAGAGCCGAACAGTAACGGAAATGGCCGAACTAATCCGAACAATACCCGACCACAGACTTCTTAAAAATGCAAATATCTCGGTTAATATTAAAGATAGAGAATAAATGTATAAGAACAATATTTATAGTAAATGTTATTTGCAATAAGATTGGTTCTATACAATCTTTCGATCCGATGCATAATAACGGAGATATTTCGAATTTTCGAAAACCCCGCCTCTAAACCGCCACTCCCTCTGGTCCGATTTCAGCCATTAACGAATTTGATCGGTCTTTTTACATATAACGGATAAATATCGAGTTTCTTAACGATCAAACAAAAATTGCGACCGCTAGAGCGTTAACAGACTATATATATATATATATATATATATATATATATATATATATATACATATATTTAATTTTAAAATCGTATTTTTAACGGATTCATTTTCGTCATCTCCTGGGTAGGATCGATGGACATTTGAAGAAATTTTTCGAAAATCGCGTCATGAGTACGTCCTCAATAGCTGATTTCCCTTGAGGTAAATCTGCTAAAAACTAGTACTTAATGTGTGACAAACTATGTGGTTCCAAAAGCAAAATAAACTTAGGGAAATAAAGCCAGCAAATTTTAATTGGTCATCCTGTAAGTGGCAAATTAGACAGGAAGAAATGTACTCACACAGGTAAGAATTAGGCACACTAGACTAGCTTACTCATTTATTATGACATGAGTAGGTGAGGCACAATGTAAAATATGCAATACACTCGCCCTTAAACACATACTTACAGCCTGTATTTAAATTTAGCCATTATACACACCCCCAAATCTTAATAATTACTAGCAGAAGGTACCCGAATATATAAACGATATTATAAGCATATGAAGATTGCTGATGTAAATAAAAAAATACAGTCACGAATATTTTTAATTTGTTTTTCGATTCTTGAGAGCTTTATGAGTGAGCATTTGAGCTTGTGTTAGTTTTCGCAAATTTCCCCCATCCAGGGAAATGAGCTATCGAGCTTGTATGTATGACGTACGTTTCTAAACATTTCATCAAATATCCATAGATAACGAAAATGAGGTCCGCTCCAAGCTTTGTGTTTGTTTGTGTGTGTGTGTGTGTGTGTGTATATATATATATATATATATATATATATATATATATATATGTATATAAAATTGTAACCTCTGTCTGTACATTGATTTTTTTCGCACGATAACTTTTCGTTTCACATGTCATAGACACCATAACTGCATTTTGTTTCTTTCGTGTATGTTTGTTTGTTTGTTTGTTTGTTACCTTTTCACGCATAAACGGCTGAACCGAATTTTATGAAACTTGGTATGTATATTACTACTAACCCAACTTAGACTTTAGGCTATATTAACATCCTCTGAGACGAACAGGAGTGGGAGTTATAAGGGAAGCCTGAAATTAAAAATAGGGATATTTCGATTCCTATTGAATTTTCGGCAAATATAAACATAACAAAAGTTGTTTATTTTGTTATTTAGAGTAACTTTTGTTATATACACTTTTTTCGTATACCGAATTATAAACGAGATATACGCAAAAAACCTATAACGAATGTGAACAATTTTATTTGAGACGAAAGACTCGCTCGAAATGAATAAAACTCAGTATGTGTATTAGCACTAACGCTTTCATTATAATAAGCCATACTAACATTTCTAGGGACGGGCAGGAGTGGGGGTTGTAAGGGAGGCCTGAATTTAAAATAGCAGTATTTTGTTTTCTATTCGTTTTTCGGCAAATATGAACCTAACAAAAGTTGTTTATTTTGTTATTTAGAGTAACTTTTGTGATATTCATTTTTGACTTTTAACGAAGTATAAACGAGATATATACTATAAACTAAAGCGGGAGTCAACTATTTTATTGGGCGCTAACGATTGAACCGAACTTAACAAAACTCGGTATGTCAATTAGCATTAATTCTTCCATGATTATAAGCTATATTAAAATTTTTAGGTTCGAACGGGAGTGGGAGTTATAAGGGAGGCCTGAAGTAAAAATTCACGATATTTCATTTTCTATTTGTTTTTCGGCAAAGGTGCACATAACAAAAGTTGTTTACTTTGTTATTTAGAGCAACTTTATTACAACTTTAAGGGTATCTCGACGTTGCGCCAGATCATAACTTGCTGACCCATGTGCAGATTGATACCGTGGGCTATCATGAAATCTGCACCGATGATCACTTCGTCCACAATGTCGGCGACAACAAATACATGATCGGCGCTAGTGTTGGCGATAGTCAGTCGAACCTTGGCTCTTCCATAGACGGTGGCTGATTCCCCAGTAGCAGTGCGCAGTCGAACGTCGTTTAATGGTTCCACTGATCCTTTTACCAAATCGGGCCTAATTATGGACTGTGACGCCCCTGTGTCTATGGTGAGGATCTGCTTCCTGCCGTTAATGAGCCCACGAGCTGTAAGGTTGCTATTCTGTTGTTGTATTATGGAAATGGAGATTGTGGGGCCAGCGGTTGTAGGAGCTAGCTCTTGCCCCTTAGTGCTAGCTCGCTTTAGTTTAACGGCGTCTCTTGAGATTTGGGGTTATTCGTCCGTTTGTTCTCCCTTGGTGGCGAAACAGATCTTGACCTTTTCTTCGGTGATTTACAGTTACGTTGAAAATGGCCGGCCTTGCCACAGTTGAAGCACTTTGAGCGTGATCTGTTCCTTTGCTCCTCCATTATTCGCTTGACTAAATCTTCTATGTCACTCCTTGACATTTGGGCGTCATTTTGAATATCAGCCTCAAGACGTCGCACCTTGAAGACTTGTGGTTTTGAAATTACTTTAGCGGTCTCCTGGGCTAGCGCATAAGAGATGGTTTCAGCAAAGGATGATTTTTGCGTAGCACACACCGCGAATTTAACGTCTGGATCTCGTATACTATTCACAAATGCTTCATTCTTGAACTGATCCAAGAATGGATGATTTTCACCTGGGTAAGTCAGCTGCACTAGACGTTCGATTTCCATGGCAAAATCTTGTAGCGTCTCGTTCGGTTTCTGCACTCTGCCCCTTAGTTCCATCCTGTAAAGTTCTCGTTTATGCTCACCGCCAAACTTGCGCTGTAATGCCAACATAATGTCCTCATAATTATTCCTACAAGCTGATGGTAAACTCTCCAGGATTTCTGCAGCGGTTCCCTTCAGTGCCAAAATCAATTCTACCGCTTTCTCTTCATTATTCCATCCGTTTCTACTGGCCACCGTCTCAAATTGGAATTTAAAAACATTAAGTGGTACATTACCGTCAAAATTTGGGGTCTTTATCTTGCTGGAATTTTTTGAAATGAGCCTCACCGGACCCTCTCGAACATGTAGATTATCCATTTGGAATTGTAGCTCACGTATTTCATCGTCCATCTTTCTTCCTAGGTTGGACACGTCCTCTTCAACCTTCTTCTGTGCCGCAGAAATGCCGCAGAGTTTTTCATCAAACTCGCTGACTCTCTGCTCTATAGCTTCCACTCGTTTGCCCAATACCTCTGACATTTCATGGAGTTTTTGGTTAGTTGATCTAGAAGCTTCCTGAAATTTCTCTTCTAGCCTCTCGCAATTAGTTCTGGAAACTTCCTGGAATTCTTGTCTAACTTCCGCTAAGATTTTCTCGCTGTTAGTTTTAGAAGCTTCCTGGAATTCTTGTCTGACTTCTGCTAATATTTTCTCACTGTTACTCTTAGAAGCTTCCTGGAATTCTTGTCTGACTTCTGCTAATATTTTCTCACTGTTACTCTTAGAAGCTTCTAAGAGTTTCTGGTTATTTTCCATCATAGGGGCTAAAATTGCATTTAAGTTCAAATTGCTACTTGAGATAGGATTACTTACAGTAACGTCTTCTTTATCGTCAAACTCGTGTGTACTTATGTCGATTCCTCGTCTTTGGAATTCATCTGTCAACCGCCTTTGTAGTTCAGCCTTATTTCCTGTTGTTGGCAGATCAAGTTTAGACAGCTCCTTCTTTAGTTGTTCCACTTTTAGTTCTTCAAACTTCATTTTTGTTTATTTTAATTTTGCAATCCCACTTCTGACACCAGTTGTTACGTTTTTATTACCAAAACCAGTAATAAACGTTTTTAATAAGAGTTCTTTTGGATTGCAAAATTAAATACTCGCAAGTTTCACAGTTTTTATCACTGCAAAATTTATTTCACAATGCACAATAAACTTGGTGATTATTCTTAATTACTACTCACAGTATACACTGATAGCGTTACTGTTCTTCAATGAGTCACAGTCCAATAATTCGCTGAAATTCACAGAAAGACGGCACTGCACTGTCCTTTGCTTCGCGGCACTGCACTGTCTTCTACTTCGCGGCACTGCACTGTCCTTTACTTCGCGGCACTGCACTGTCTTAAACACGGCACTAAACTGTTACTTACAGTCACGGCACAACACTGTTCTTCTTATAAAAACACTTTACCGCACTGTACTAAGTCGCACTGTAGCACTGATGTGAACATCAAGACAGGTGAGAATAAAAACTGACTGGCTCGCAGCTGGCCGCTCTTTATAGGTTGTCGGCATACATCAAAGGGGAATTGTCTCGTTCATTCGAGGGTGGGCTAGAAGAGTCTATAGAGGCTAGAACTTTCCTGTCGGCTGCTTTGATCTACGTCACACTTTCCAAATACGCGACTCTCTCTCTCTCTCTGAAGGATTATTCATCTATTTAATTTTCGCAACAATAGGTTATATGAAAATGCAGGCTATAGGAGATGGGGTTTATTTCGAGGTGAAAATACATATAATACAAATACATACTCTACCTCTTCTTGGAGGATATGGGAATGGAAGCTATGATTGAGGCTCGTCTAAGCACATCTGAGCGAACGCTTTATGCCCTCACCGACCTTAGAGGTACTCCTCCAGAATATGAACTATATGCAATCAAGTTCACCAAGATAGCATCTGGAGAGACCTCTGTCGTCGATAATACTCTACCTCTTCTTGGAGGAGATGGGAATGGAAGCTATGATTGAGGCTCGTCTAAGCACATCTGAGCGAATGCTTTATGCCCTCACCGACCTTAGAGGTACTCCTCCAGAATATGAACTATATACAATCAAGTTCATCCCCACCCCCCCCCCCCCCCACCCCCCCCCCCCCCCACCCCCCCCCCCCCCCACCCCCCCCCCCCCCCACCCCCCCCCCCCCCCACCCCCCCCCCCCCCCACCCCCCCCCCCCCCCACCCCCCCCCCCCCCCACCCCCCCCCCCCCCCACCCCCCCCCCCCCCCACCCCCCCCCCCCCCCACCCCCCCCCCCCCCCACCCCCCCCCCCCCCCACCCCCCCCCCCCCCCACCCCCCCCCCCCCCCACCCCCCCCCCCCCCCACCCCCCCCCCCCCCCACCCCCCCCCCCCCCCACCCCCCCCCCCCCCCACCCCCCCCCCCCCCCACCCCCCCCCCCCCCCACCCCCCCCCCCCCCCACCCCCCCCCCCCCCCACCCCCCCCCCCCCCCACCCCCCCCCCCCCCCACCCCCCCCCCCCCCCACCCCCCCCCCCCCCCACCCCCCCCCCCCCCCACCCCCCCCCCCCCCCACCCCCCCCCCCCCCCACCCCCCCCCCCCCCCAAGGGGGGTAAAATTAGCAACCTCACTGGCATTAATGTAATTACCAACATTAATAAGATTATGAGAATTAAGCAACAGGGAAGGAAAACAATTCAAACTATAATTAATCTTTATAGTTTGAGAGCGATTGCTAACTACTAAGCTTATTAAGGGAAGCTATTGTTTAATAAAAGCGTTTACGTTTTGTTCTTTTTCTAATATATATTCCACCTATTTTATATTTAATGCGTGCATTCTAACCTACGTGAACTATCAGTAGAAACTCTCAATTCTTTGAGGATTAAGATCTAGGACTCCGTTTCTAGTTACGATATATTTTAGAGTTTGTCTTATCGGCTAATTCATTGACCTGGAGGGAAGGAATGCTTTACAGGAAGATGAGATTTGGAGAGACATTGCCGTCAACAGTAGCTAGCTTTTTCATGGAGGAATTCTGACACCCCACTCAAGCCTAAGCTACTACTGGAAGGAATGTAGATGATGCGCTCGTTGTATGTTCTTGTCGAACTTAGTAGCTAGTCCTAAAGTACATGAACATTATTCAATAGGTAGTCAAGTTCACCAAGATAAATCCAACTGGAAGCTCGAGAAGGGAAGGCTTCTCTTAGGAGGGCTTGACCTACTCATTGTGCACCCACCTTCAACAAAGAATGGAGTCGACATGGCTGAAGAAGGAGTGTTGAAGAATACTTACATTGGTTGGAGATCAAGAGCGCCATTCTATTGTTGCCGACAAAGGACCATCAGGAATGATATAAGAATATGTTTCTATTTTTATTACTTATTTTTTATTAAGGGAAATCAGCTATTGAGGTTGTACTCATGACGGAATTTTCGAAATTTTTCTTCAAATGTCCATCGATCCCTACCTAATAGATGACGAAAATGAGGTTCGTTCAAAAATGTATATATACATTGGTCTGTTACCGCTCTTGCGGTCGCAATGTTGGTTTAATCGTTACCAAACTCGATATTAAATCGTTTTATGTAAAAAGAAAGATCAAGTTCGTTAACGGCTGAAATCGGACCAGTGGGAGGGGAGTTTAGAGGGGAGGATTTTTGAAAATTCGAAATATCTCCGTTACTACACGTCGGATCGAAATATTGTACAGAAACAATCTCATTACAAATTACATTTACTATAAATATTGGTATATACATTTATTCTCTATCTTGAATATTAACCGAGATATTTGTATTTTTATGAAGTCTGTGGTCGGGTATAGTTCGGATTAGGTCGGCCATTTTCGTAATCGCTGGGCTCAGGTGGAAGCTTCTTCTAACCTTACCTGTCGTTTCTAACCTTACCTTAACTTCGTTACTTTGTGAGATTAATGCAAATACGTTCTGTTCAATGCCCCCCCCCCCTTCTTTAGTTCTTGGACTACTGAAATTTGAGTTATTAAAATATAAATTATTCTTATAATTCAGAAGCCGTTTCAGTTGGGAATTTATTTTAATTAACTGAAAGATTTCTCATTACCGTTAGTATTTAATCACGGTGCTGTTGTGTTACCAGTATGCAGATTTCTCAATTGTAAAACTTCACATGGGAAATCTGCTTAGTTTACGCAGCCCCTGCGTGACGGACTTTATTTACTGCCCCATTCATAATAAACAGATGTATTACTAATTTTCGGTTTTCTTTCCATATAAATCCCCTCCTCTTAGTACCCTATATCTATCTATCTATCTATCTATCTATCTATCTATATATATATATATATATATATATATATATAAAATTCTAACCTCTTTCTGTACATTGATTTTTTCACGAAATTTCGGGATGACTTTTCGTTTCACATGTCTTAGACACCCTCCCGGTATTTTGTTTCTTTTGTGTATGTTTGTTTGTTACCTTTTCACGCATAAACTTGAATTAGCATTAATGTTTCCAGGATTGTAAGCTATATTAAAATTGTTAGGTTCGAACGGGAGTGGTGGTTATAAGGGAGGCCTCAAGTAAAAATTACGATATTCCGTTTCCCATTGGTTTTTCAATGGATGCACGTAACATACGTTTATTGTGTTATTTAAAGTAGGTTTTGTTATATGTATATACTTTTTTCGTATACTGAAGTATAAACGAGATATACACTAAAACCTAAAGCGGAAGCCAACAATTTTATTGGGTGCAAAAAACAACCGAATTAAAGAAAACTCGGTTTGTGAATTAACATCCTCTCCTCCATGAAAATAAGCTATGATAAATTTCTGTGGACGACGTGGGGGAGGGTGTGGGGTTATCCGGGAAGCGTATTGTGTCATGCACAACACAGGTTTTTATTTTGTTATTTAGAGTAACTTTTGATGTATCTACTTTTGTCGTTTAACAAAGTATAAACGAGGTAAACGCTAAAACTATAGCGGGGGTAACCAATTGCATTAGTACTAATTAAGGTTTATTTGATAAAGGCGTAATAATATTGTTTTTCGACATATATGGTAGTTCTATGTATAATTCGTATTAGTGAGGTTATAAATCTCAAGCGGAAGGGTAAATCGCACGGAGGCCCACACAGTTAGTTGTGTTAACTTATTTCCTGTTAAATGCTGGCACTATTGGAATCTCTTTCTACTAATAACCGAGTATTTGTTATCTATGTGTGCTCGGAGTGGGTTTGACAGAAAATATGTGCAATATAGATACTATTTCATTATAATAAATGCTATCCATTATCATGATTTGAATTATTCACGATGTGTCAAACAGTAGAGAGGGATTAATTGGGAACTCATTTTCATTTACCCACAGATACCCTTATGGAAAAATAATTCACCCAGACAGGAAGTATAATTGTACACATTGAAGTCTTGCTATAAAAATACCCTCAATATTCAGCCTCTAATGATTTCCCGAGCGAAGCCGGTTACCTTAGCAAGTAGTATATATATTTAATGCATATATTGAAACCTACGTGAACTGTCAGTAGAGACTCTCAATGCCTTGAGGACTGAGGCCCAGGACTAATTTGTTAGTTTTGATATATTTCAGAGGATTTCTGAGCGGCTAATCCAGTGACCCCGTGGAAAGGAATGCTTTAAAGGAAGGTGAGATTTGGGGAGAGACCTGTTTAGCCAGCCTTTTCATGGAAGACTCCTGAGTTCCTGCTGAAGCAGACGCAATGGCTGTAAGGCACGTAGATGATACGTTGTATGTTCGCATCGAACTTATAGCTAGTTCTTGAGTATATGAACATTATTCAATAGGTTATCACGTTCACGCCAACTGGAAGCTCCAGAAGGGAAGGTTTCCACTAGCCCGTTCATGGACGACAACTTCCCCCACCATCCAGCCCAAACACCAGCAGATATAACATACACTTACAGGCTGCATTCAAATTTAGCCATTATCCCTACCCCCAAATCTAAATTAACTACTAGCCTAAGGTACCCAATTTATAAACGATATTATAAGCATTTGAAGATTGGTTTATTCAAAGAAATACAATCCAAAATATTTCTCATTTGTTTTTCAATTCTTAGAGCTTTATGAGTGTGAATATAAGGTGTGTGAGTGTGCATGCGAGCTTGTTTTATTTTAGCAGATTTCCCTTGAGGGAAATCAGCTATTGAGGGTGTACTCATGACCCAGTTTTCGAAACATTTCTTCAAATGTTCATAGATCCTACCTAATAGATGACGAAAATGAGGTTCGTTCAAAAATGTTTATACATATATTGGTCTGTTACCGCTCTAGCGGTCGCAATTTTGGTTTAATCGTTACCAAACTCGATATTAAATCGTTTTATGTAAAAAGAAAGATCAAATACAGTTTAGAGGGAAGGTATTTCAAAAATTCTTAATATCTCCGTTATCATGGGTCCATCGAAAAATTTTATAGAACCAATCTTATTACAAATATAATACTCTATAAATGTTGTTATGTACGTTGATTCACTATGTACGTTCTTGGACGACAACTTCCTCCACCATCCAGCCCAAACACATAAGCAAACTTAACCTACCTATTCATTGTGCACCCACTTCCAACAGAGAAAGGAGTCGACATAGCTGACGAAGGAGTGTTGGAGAATACTTACATTGGCTGGAGATCAAGAAAGCGATTCTACTGATGCCGACAAAGAACTATCAGGAATAATATTAGAATATGTTTCCATTTTTATTTTTTATTTACTACCCTACCCCATTCATAATAAACAGAGGTATTAGGAATTTTGGCTCTTCGGTCTATGTAAATTCCCTTCCCCTTTGTACCCTTTCATTCATTAGCAGATATACTTTTCATTGTCTCATGAAAGTGCTAAATATCGAATATAATATTGTTAAAAAAAATAATCATATAGTCTAGAAAGTAAAATCTTAATTAATGACCTCATACTAAAAATATTTGCATATATCTCAAAAAGTAAAACTTCACAATTAAAACAATGTTTGGTATTTAAGCTTATGATAAAGTGTTTCATGATAGTCCTGGATGGATGGACCATTGATCATGTTGCATTTCTGGAAAATGAAATTCTGGTGGCTTTCCAGGACAGACATTCTAGACAATGAGACTCCCCAAACTGATATAATTTCCTGCATTGACTCAGTTATTCTAGATTAGTGCTAAATGATATTTTCTCAAAACATCCCTCAGTAACACAAATATTGTGCAAAATACACAGATTGAAGAAACTTCTAACTATTTATTGGCTAACTGGTCATAAGGGAATAATGAAAAATGTAAACGTTGACGGACAAGTAAATCCATTTGCAAAGCAAGGATTTCATGACAAGTCTGGTGATACATTTTACCCACACTTAATAATATTAAAAAAGTCCGTCACACAGGGGCTGCGTAAGCTAAGCAGATTTCCCATGTGAAGTTTTACAATAGAGAAATCTGAATACTAGTAACAGAAGCCCACCATCATTCAGTTAATTTTAATAAATTCCAAACTGAAACGGCTTCTGAATTGTAAGAATAATTTATATGTTAATAACTCAAATTTTAGTAGTCCAAGATCTAAAGAAGGGGGGGGGGATGAACAGAGCGTATTTGCATAAATCTTACAAAGTAACGAAGGTAAGGTAAGGTTAAAAACGAGAGGTAAGGTTAGAAGAAGCTTCCAGCAGAGCCGAACAGTAACGGAAATGGCCGAACTAATCCGAACAATACCCGACAACAGACTTCTTAAAAATGCAAATATCTCGGTTAATATTAAAGATAGAGAATAAATGTATAAGAACAATATTTATAGTAAATGTTATTTGCAATAAGATTGGTTCTATACAATTTTTCGATCCGATGCATAATAACGGAGATATTTCGAATTTTCGAAATTCTCCCCCTCGAAACTGCCACTCCCTCTGGTCCGATTTCAGCATTTAAGGAATTTGATCGGTCTTTTTACATAAAACGGATAAATATCGAGTTTCTTAACGATCAAACAAAAATTGCGACCGCTAGAGCGTTAACAGACTATATATATATATATATATATATTTAATTTTAAAATCGTATTTTTAACGGATTCATTTTCGTCATCTCCTGGGTAGGATCGATGGACATTTGAAGAAATTTTTCGAAAATCGCGTCATGAGTACGTCCTCAATAGCTGATTTCCCTTAAGGGAAATCTGCTAAAAACTAGTACTTAATGTGTGACAAACTATGTGGTTCCAAATGCAAAATAAACTTAGGGAAATAAAGCCAGCAAATTTTAATTGGTCATCCTGTAAGTGGCAAATTAGACAGGAAGAAATGTACTCACACAGGTAAGAATTAGGCACACTAGACTAGCTTACTCATTTATTATGACATGAGTAGGTGAGGCACAATGTAAAATATGCAATACACTCGCCCTTAAACACATACTTACAGCCTGTATTTAAATTTAGCCATTATACCCACCCCCAAATCTTAATAATTACTAGCAGAAGGTACCCGAATATATAAACGATATTATAAGCATATGAAGATTGCTGATGTAAATAAAAAAATACAATCACGAATATTTTTAATTTGTTTTTCGATTCTTGGGAGCTTTATGAGTGAGCATTTGAGCTTATGTTAGTTTTCGCAAATTTCCCCCATTGAGGGAAATGAGCTATCGAGCTTGTATGTATGACGTACGTTTCTAAACATTTCATCAAATATCCATAGATAACGAAAATGAGGTCCGCTCCAAGCTTTGTGTTTGTTTGTGTGTATATATATATATATATATATATATATATATATATATATATATATATATACTAGCTCAGATACCCGGCTTCGCCCGGGAATTGATTTGAGGCTGAATGGTGATGGTATTTTTTTGGCAAGGCATTACTTTGCGCAATATTTTGACATTTACCCGTCCCAGTATTTAGGGTTTATACCCGTTGTTGGCATTTGTTAATAATAAAATTAATTTTTTATGTAAAACTTCACTGTCGTCCATATTGTCATATTTCCCGTCTCCTGTGCATTATGCATAGATTTCAGTTATTAAGGACAAAATATTAACATAGATTTGAATTAATTTTTCCAGGTAAGGTAGTTCAAATTGGAATGAATTGATGAGCATATCAATATTATACGCAAATTATTTGCTTCATACATTGTTCCCGAAAAAATGCATAAAACATAAGTTACTCTAAATAACAAAGTAAACAACTTTTGTTATGTGCACGTTTGACGAAAATAAATAGACAACGAAATGTCACGAACTTTTATTTCAGGCCTCCCTTATAACCCCCACTCCCGTTCTAACCTAAACATTTTAATATAGCTTATAATCATGGAAGTATTAATGCTAATTGACATACCGAGTTTTGTTAAGTTCGGTTCAATCGTTAGCGCCCAATAAAATAGTTGACTCCCGCTTTAGTTTATAGTGTATATCTCATATATATAGTGTATACATTCTTAAAAGACAAAAATGAATATCACAAAAGCTAAGGTACCCGGCGATGCCCGGGAAATCATTCTCGACTGGTATTTTGATAGTAAGACTTCAATGTGTACAATTACACTTCCCTCCACGACGTAATGATTTTCCGAAATCGCCAACACTGAAGGGTAATTTTTGGGGATTAATAGAATAGAAATTTTATTTTTGAAGGATAAATTAAAATGTGTTCCTAATCTATCCCTCTACACTTTTTGACTCACCGTTTTTCAATAGGTCTAACCATAATCATGGGTAGCATTTATTACAATTAAATATCATCTATAATGAACATATATCCTTTCAAAAGCCAATCCGAGCTCACATAGTATAGGCAAAGCTTTGCACGTAAGATTATATTTGTAATAGTGAATCTCACTGGAAATTGCTTCCAGTAATGCCAGACGGGAAATAAGTAAACTCAATTAACTGGTAAGGCTTCCGTCATCTTCGCTCCCGCATGAGACTTCTCAACATTCTTCTACTTATATTATTGATGCAAAACATTATTTTATAATTTATCTACCGGATGGAATTAAATAATAGTGGTACCCTGAAAATATCATATCGAGTTTAAACGCATATTATTTTTTGTCATGATGACATTACCATTAACGTTTAATTGTTATTATATTACATATTTGTTTCAATAACATCGAGGTACATTATACAAATTAAATAATGGAAATGCTCTTATAGTTTATATTTCTATTGGAAATATAACAAATAGAATATTTGCCGAAAAACAAATAGAAAATATAAAAAGCGAGTTTTTCATTTCAGCCTCTCTTATAATCCCCACTCCCCTTTGAACCTAAAATTTTTAATATAGGTTGTAATCATGGAAGAATTAATGCTAATTCACAAGCGGAGTTTTGCTAAGTTCGGTTCAATCGTTAGTGTCCAACAAAATTGTTGGCTCCCGCTTTAGATTTTTGTGTATATCTCGTTTATACTTTTCTATACGACAAAAGTGAATATAACAAAAGTTACTTAAAATAACAAAATAAACAACTTTTGTCAGGTGCATGTTTGTCGAAAAACCAATAGGAAACGAAATATCACTATTGTTAATTTCAGGCCTCCCTTACAATCCCCACTCCTGCTCGTCCCTAGGAATGTTGGTATGGCTTATGAAAATCAAGGCGTCAACACTAATAAACATACCGAGTTTTATTTAGTTCGGTTGAGTCTTTTGAGCCCAATAAAATTAATGACTCCCGCTATAGTTTTTAGTTTATAACTCATTAATATTTTGGTAAACGACAAAAGTGTATAGAACAAAAGTTACTCTAAATATCAAAATAAACAACTTTTGTTATGTTCATATCTGCCGAAAAACCAATAGGAAACGAAATATCGCTATTTTTAATTTCAGGCTTCCCTTATAACCCCCACTCCTGTTTGTCTTAGAGAATATTCATATAGCCTAAAGTCTAAGTTGGGCTAGTAGTAATATACATACCAAGTTTCATAAAATTCGGTTCAGCCGTTTATGCGTGAAAAGGTAACAAACAAATAAACAAACAAACAAACAGACACGAAAGAAACAAAATGCAGTTATGGTGTCTATGACATGTGAAACGAAAAGTTATCGTGAAATTTTGCGAAAAAAATCAATGTACAGACAGAGGTTACAATTTTATATATATATATATATATATATATATATATATATATATATATATATATATATATATATATCTATATATATATATAATTGTAACCTCTGTCTGTACATTGATTTTTTTCGCGAAATTTCACGATAACTTTTCGTTTCACATGTCATAGACACCATAACTGCATTTTGTTTCTTTCGTGTCTGTTTGTTTGTTTATTTGTTTGTTTGTTTGTTTATTTGTTTGTTTGTTTGTTACCTTTTCACGCATAAACGGCTGAACCGAATTTTATGAAACTTGGTATGTATATTACTACTAGCCCAACTTAGACTTTAGGATATATTAATATTCTCTAAGACGAACAGGAGTGGGGGTTATAAGGGAGGCCTAAAATTAAAAATAGCGATATTTCGTTTCCTATTGCTTTTTCAGCAAATATACACATAACAAAAGTTGTTTATTTTGTAATTTAAAGTAACTTTTGTTATATGCACTTTTGCCGTATACGGAAGTATAAATGAGTTATACGCTAAAAACTATAGCGGGAGTCCACAGTTTTATTTGGCACAAAAGACTCAACCGAACTAAATAAAACTCGGTATGTGTATTAGCAGTGAGACTTTCATTATAATAAGCCATACCAACATTTCTATGGACGGGCAGGAGTGGGGGTTATAAGGGAAGCCTGAAATTAAAAATAGCGATATTTCGTTTCCTATTGGTTTTTCCGCAAATATAAACATAACAAAAGTTGTTTATTTTATTATTTGGAGTAACGTTTGTTATATACACTTTTGTCGTATACCTAAGTATATATGAGTTATACGTTAAAACTTTAGCGGACACTAACGGCTGAACGGAACTTAACAAAACTCGGTATGTCAATTAGCATTAATTCTTTCATGATTATAAGTTATATTAAAATTTTTAGGTTCGAACGGGAGGGGGGTTAAAAGGGAGGCCTGAAATAAAAATTCACCATATTTACATGTATAAGAGACGGGAAAAAAAAAAATATCGAAGACTGTGAAGCCTTATCGAACAAATAATTCTATTATTAGCAAATCCACAGCAAAGATGGGTATCAATCCTAAAAACTGGGACGGGTAAATGGGTAAATATTGTTCAATGTAAAGCCTGCTAAAAAATACCATCACCATTCAGCCTCAAATGAATTCCCGGGCGAAGCCGGGTATCTGAGCTAGTATATATATAAAATTGTAACCTCTGTCTGTACATTGATTTTTTTCACGAAATTTCACGATAACTTTTCGTTTCACATGTCATAGACACCATAACTGCATTTTGTTTCTTTCGTGTCTGTTTGTTTGTTTGTTTATTTGTTTGTTTGTTTGTTACCTTTTCACGCATAAACGGCTGAACCGAATTTTATGAAACTTGGTATGTATATTACTACTAGCCCAACTTAGACTTTAGGCTATATTAATATTCTCTAAGACGAACAGGAGTGGGGGTTATAAGGAAGGCCTGAAATTAAAAATAGCTAAATTTCGTTTCCTATTGCTTTTTCTGCAAATATGCACATAACAAAAGTTGTTTATTTTGTAATTTAGAGTAACTTTTGTTATATACACTTTTTTCGTATACTGAATTATAAACGAGATATACGCAAAAACCTATAACGAATGTGAACAATTTTATTTGAGACGAAAGACCCAACCAAAATGAATAAAACTCGGTATGTGTATTAGCACTAACGCTTTCATTATAATAAGCCATACTAACATTTCTAGGGACGGGCAGGAGTTTTTCGTTTACTATTCGTTTTTCGGCAAATATGAACCTAACAAAAGTTGTTTATTTTATTATTTAGAGCAACTTTTGTAATATTCATTTTTGACTTTTAACGAAGTATAAACGAGATATATACTATAAACTAAAGCGGGAGTCAACTATTTTATTGGGCGCTAACGATTGAACCGAACTTAACAAAACTCGGTATGTCAACTAGCATTAATTCTCCCATGATTATCAGCTATATTAAAATTTTTAGGTTCGAACGGGAGTGGGAGTTATAAGGGAGGCCTGAAGTAAAAAGTCACGATATTTCATTTTCTATTTGTTTTTCAGGAAAGGTGCACATAACAAAAGTTGTTTACTTTGTTATTTAGAGCAACTTTTGTTTCATTCACTTATGTCGTAAAATGAAGTAAATACGGGATATTAGGTAAATCTATAGCGGGAGTCGATGATTTTATTAGTACTTATCTAAGCGTGTTTAATATAGGCATATTATGACAAATGATGTTATGTTTTAGCCTTATCTATTTCGATTATTTAGTACTAAGTATGATTCGGATTAGTGAGATTATAAATCCCCCTCCCCCTTCGCCCCATTTATTTATTTTCCCTAGAAAATAACTTTGTTATTTATTTCCAATAGAAATTTAAACTATAAGAGCATTTCCATTATTTAATTTGTATTATGTATTATTTAAAAAAAAAATCGTGCTGAATTTCCTCAAGGATGGATAGGGGATGTACTATGGAATCAAACTCTGATTTTGGTTATATACTATCTTATTTCCTATATCTTCATGTTATTGAAACAAATATGTACTATCATAACAATTAAACGTTAATGTCATTATGACAAAAGACAAAATGCTCTTAATCTCGATATGATTGTTTAAAGTATTACTTAGGTTGCAGGGACGGCTACGATCTCTTCCCCTCGACTAGCTTTTTGAATATAATTGAAATTATTTTTAGGTTAACACTATTATTTAATTCCATCAGGTAGATAAATTATTACAATAATATTTTGAATTAATAATTTAAGGAGAAGAGTGTTGATAGCTCTAATGCGAGAGCGGAAATAGACGGAGGCTAATAGAGTTAATTGAGTTTACTAATTTCCTGTGAAATGCTGGGCATTACGGGAAGTGATTACCACTGAGATCTACTATTATGAATATAACCTTACGTGCTATACTATGCTTAAACTATATCTGCTCGGATTGGTTTTTGACAGGAAATAAGTTTCATTATAGAGGATATTTAATTGTAATAAATACTATCCATGATTATGGTTTGAAGTATTCAAAAAGGTGAGTTAAAAAGTGGCAAGGGATAGATTAGGAACACATTTTTATTTATTCTTCAAATATAAAATTTCTCATTTATAAGTCGCCTGCCTGACCCTCACAGCAAAACAATGCGCGCTGACGGGAAGTGTAGTTGTAAACATTGAAGCCTTGCCCAAAAAAATACTATCATCATTCAGCCTTAAATGATTTCCCGAGCGAAGCCGGGTACCTTAGCTAGTATATATATATATACTAGCTCAGATACCCGGCTTCGCTCGGGAATTCATTTGAGGCTGAATGGTGATGGTATATTTTTGGCAAGGCTTTACTTTGCACAATATTTTGATTTACCCGTCCCAGTGTTTAGGGTTAATACCCCTTGTTGGCATTTGTTAATAATAAAATTAATTTTTTATGTAAGTCTTCACTGTCCTCCAAATTGTCATGTTTCCCGTCTCCTGTGCATTATGCATAGATTTCAGTTATTAAGGACAAAATATTAACATAGATTTGAATTAATTTTTCCAAGTGAGGTACCTCATAGTTCAAATTGGAATGAATTGTTGAGCATATCAATTTTTCTGAGTTTTTTTAAGTTCGGTATAATCGTTAGCGCCCAATGTTTATGTTGACTCCCGCTTTAGTTTATAGTGTATATCTCGTTTATACTTTGTTAAAAGAAAAAAAATAATATTACAAATGTTACTCTAAATAACCAAATAAACAACTTTTGTTATGTTCTTATTTGCCGAAAAAAGAATAGAAAACGAAATACCGCTATTTTTAAATTCTGGCCTCCCTTACAACCCCCACTCCTGCCCGTCCCAAGAAATATTGGTATGGCTTGTTATAATGAAAGCGTTAGTGCTAATACACATACCGAGTTTTATTTATTTCGGTTGGGTCTTTCGTCCCAAATAAAATTCTTCACTTCCGCTATAGGTTTCAGCGTATATCCCGTTTATAATTGGGTATACGGAAAAAGTGTGTATAACAAACGTTACTCTAAATAGCAAAATAAACAACTTTGGTTAAATGCATATTTGCCGAAAATGCAATAGGAAACGAAATATAGCTATTATTAACTTCAGGTCTCCCATATAACCCCCACTCCTGCTCGTCCCTAGAAATGTTAGTATGGCTTATTATAAGGAAGGCGTTAGTACTAATTCACATACCGAGTTTGGTTTAGTTCGGTTGAGTCTTTTGAGCCTAATAAGATTGTTGACTCCCGCTAAAGTTTTTAGCGTATAACTCATTTATACTTCCGTATAAGGCAAAAGTGCATATAACAAAAGTTACTCTAAATTACAAAATAAACAACTTTTGTAATGGGCATATTTGCTGAAAAAGCAATAGGAAACGAAATATCGCTATTTTTAATTTCAGGCCTCCCTTATAACCCCCACTCCTGTTTGTCTTAGAGAATATTAATATAGCCTAAAGTCTAAGTTGGGCTAGTAGTAATACACATACCAAGTTTCATAAAATTCGGTTCAGCCGTTTATGCGTGAAAAGGTAACAAACAAACAAACAAACAAACATACACGAAAGAAACAAAATGCAGTTTTGGTGTCTATGACATGTGAAACGAAAAGTTATCGTGAAATTTCGCGAAAAAAATCAATGTACAAACAGAGGTTACAATTTTATATATATATATAGATATACTAGCTAAGGTACCCGGCTTCGCTCGGGAAATCATTTGTGGCTGAATGATAATAGTATTTTTTTTTTTTTTGAGCAAGGCTTCAATGTTTACTACACTTCCCGTCTGGGCGCATTGTTTTCCCGTGAGGGTCAGGCAGGCGACGTATAGGTGAGAAATATTAATTTTGAAGAATAAATAAAAATGTGTTCCTAATCTATCCCTCTCCACTTTTCCAACTCACCTTTTTGAATACTTCAAACCATAATCGTGGATAGCATTTATTATAATTAAATATCCTCTATAATGAAACTTATTTCCTGTCAAAAACCAATCCAAGCACATATAGTTTAAACATAGTTTTGAACATTAGATTATATTCGTAATAGTAGAGCTCAGTGGAAATCATTTCCAGTAATGCCAGCATTTCACAGAAAATAAATTAACTCAATTAGCTGTTTAGGCTCCGACCTCCTTCCGCTCCAGCATCTCCATAGTTTTCCTTAAAATATTGATTCAAAGTATTATTTTATTATTCATTTGAGGCTGAATGGTGATGGTATATTTTTGGCAAGGCTTTACTTTGCACAACATTTTGACAGTTACCCGTTCCAGTGTTTAGGGTTAATACCCGTTGTTGGCATTTGTTAATAATAATATTATTTTTTTATGTAAGACTTCACTGTCCTGCATATTGTCATATTTCCCGTCTCCTGTGCATTATGCATAGATTTGAATTAATAAGGAGAAAATATTGACATTAATTTGAATTAATTTTTTCAGGAGAGGTACCTGGTAGTTCATATTGAAATGAAGTGTTGAGCAAATTTCTCTAAATAACAAAATAAACAACTTTTGTTATGTGCATATTTGCCGAAACCCCAATAGGAAATCATTATTATTAATTTCAGGCCTCCCTTATAACCCCCACTCCTTCCCGTCCCTAGAAATGTTAGTATGACTTATTATAAGGAAGGCGTTAGTGCTAATACACATACTGAGTGTTTTATTTAGTTCGGTTGAGTCTTTTGTGCCAAATAAAATTGTTGTCTCCCGCTATAATATTCACCATATAACGCCTTTATACTTCGGTATACGATGATAGTGTATATAAAAAAGTTTCTCTAAATAAAAAATAAACAACTTTTTTTATGTGCATATTTGCCGAAAATGCAATAGGAAACGAAATATCACTATTATTAATTTCAGGCCTTCCTTATAACCCCCACTCCTGCCCGTCCCAAGAAATGATAGTATAGCTTATTATAATGAAGGCGTTAGTATTAACTCACATACCGAGTTTGGTTTAATTCGGTTGAGTCTTTAGTGCCAAAAAAAATTGTGGACTCCCGCTAAAGTTTTTAGCGTATAACTCATTTATACTTCCGTATACGGTAAAGTGCATATAACAAAAGTTTCTCTAAATAGCAAAATAAACAACTTTGGTTAAATGCATATTTGCCGAAAATGCAATAGGAAACGAAATATCACTATTATCAATTTCAGGCCTCCCTTATAACCCCCACTCCTGCACGTCCCTAGAAATGTTAGTATAGCTTATTATAAGGAAAGCGTTAGTGCTAATTTGCATACCGAGTTTGGTTTAGTTCGGTTGAGTCTTTTGTCCCAAATAAAATTGTGGACTCCCGCTATAGCTTTTAGCGTATAACTCATTTATACTTCCGTATACGGCAAAAGTGCATATAACAAAAGTTACTCTAAATTACAAAATAAACAACTTCTGTTATGGGCATATTTGCTGAAAAAGCAATAGGAAACGAAATATCGCTATTTTTAATTTCAGGTCTCCCTTATAACCCCCACTCCTGTTCGTCTTAGAGAATATTAATATAGCCTAAAGTCTAAGTTGGGCTAGTAGTAATATACATACCATGTTTCATAAAATTCGATTCAGCCGTTTATGCGTGAAAAGGTAACAAACAAACAAACAAACAAACATACACGAAAGAAACAAAATGCAGTTATGGTGTCTATGACATGTGAAACGAAAAGTTATCGGGAAATTTCGCGAAAAAAATCAATGTACAGACAGAGGTTACAATTTTATATATATACTAGCTAGGGTACCCGGCTTCGCTCGGGAAATCATTTGAGGCTGAATGATGATAGTATTTTTTTTTTTTGATGCTAAGGCTTTGTCAATGTTTTACTACACTTCCCGTACCTGTGGCGCTTTGTTGTTCCCGTGAGGGTACAGGCAGGCAGCTTACAGAGCTTACGAGATAAAAAAAATGTAATCATCAAGAGCCATCATATAAATCCACCGAAACTCACAGATCTCCAAGGCCCTAATCATTGTTTCCCGTGAGGGTCAGGCGGGCGATGTATAGATGAGAAATTTTAATTTTGAAGAATAAATAAAAATGTGTTCCTGATCTCTCTCTCTCCACTTTTTAACTCACCTTTTTGAATACTTCAAACCATAATCGTGGATAGCATTTATTAAAACTAAATATCCTCTATAATGAAACTTATTTCCTGTCAAAAACCAATCCGAGCTCATATAGTTTAAGCATAGTTTTGTAATTAGATTATATTCGTAATAGTAGAGCGCCTTATATTCGTAATAGTAGAGTGCCTTATATTCGTAATAGTAGAGAGCTCCGGCCTCCTTCCGCTCCAGCATCTCCATAGTTTTCCTTAAAATATTGATTCCAAGTATTATTTTAATATTTATCTACCTGATGGAATTAAATAATAGTATTACTCTAAAAATAATTTCATTTACATTCAAAAATATAGGTGAGGGGAGGAGAACGTAGCCCTCCCTGCAAAATAAGTAGTACTTTAAATCATATCAAATTTAAATGGATATTGTCTTTTTTCATAATAACATTACCATTAACGTCTAATTGTTATGATGGTACATATTTGTTTCAATAACATCAAGATATTGGAAATAAGATAATATAATAGCAGAACCAAAGAGTATTCGATCACCATAACTTCCCGATACCACTCTTTGTGCCAATCCTGCATGACTTTGGATTTTTTTTAAATAATAGATTATACAAATCTAAACTAACGGAAATCAAATGTTCTTTATAGTTTACATTTCTATTGTGAAATAAATTATGCTAATGTTTATTTTCTAGGAGAAATAAAATAAATGAGTAAGGGGACGACGTGAGATATCATAACCTCACATATCGAATCATATATTAGAGTTCAATACATATGTTCGACTAAAAACATAAAATCTTTTGTCATAATATTCATTCATTAACAGAAATCACTTAATAAAGTCACGAGATAATAATTAATGACATACCCGCTAAAAATCGTTTTAGCGTGAGTATACCGTGTTTACTTCATTTTACGAACAGATAGTAGATTGCAACAAAAGTTACACTAAATAATAAAATAAACAAACTTTTATGTTTGCCGAGATAAATATAATAGGAAACGAAAATTATCATATATTTTTTCTTTTCACGCGCTTTAGTATTTTAGTGTAAATCTCGTTTTATTTACTTTGTTATACGACAAAATGTGAATATAAGCAAATCCTTACTTTTAAATTTAACAAAGATACAAAAATAACAACTTTCGTTCATGTGCCATATTTGCAGAAAAAAGCAGTAGGAAAACGTATAATACCGCTATTTTTAATTTAAGGCCTCCCTTACAACCCCCACTCCTAGCCCGTCCCTAGAATTGTTTGGTATAGACTTATGATAAGGATTAATAGTTCGTTTGTATTAATTCTACATACCGAGATTTACTTAGTTCGGTTGAGTCTTTAGTCGCACATAATAAAATTGTGGACTCCCGCTTTAGTTTATAGGGCGTATAACTCGCATTGTATGCTTCCGCTATACGGCAAAAGTGCATATAACAAAGTTACTCTAAATAACAAAAAATAATAACTTTTGTTATGGTGCAATATTTGCTAAAAAAGCAATAGGAAACGAAATATCGCTATTTTTCAATATTCAGGTCTCCCTTATAACCCCCACTCCTGCCCGTCCAAGAAATGATTGGTTGGCTTAATTATAAGGAAATCGTTAGTATTAATTCACATAGCGAGTTTGGTTTAGTTCGGTTGAGGCTTTTGTGCCAAATAAAATTGTGGACTCCCGCTATAGTTTTTAGCGTATAAACTCATTTATTCTTCCGTATACGGCAAAAGTGCATTTAACGCACAAAAGTTACGCAAAATTTACAAAATCTAAACAAATTTTCTTTGTTATGTTTATATTTGCTGAAAAAGCAATAGGAAAGAGAAATATCTCGCTATTTTTAATTTCAGGCCTTCCTTATAACCCCCACTCATGTTCGGCGCTTAGTGAATATTGTTATATAGCCCTAAAGTCTAAGTTGAGCTAGTAGTAATATATTACATACCAAGTTTCATAAAATTCGGTTCAGCCGCTTATGCGTGAAAAGGTAACAAACAAACAAACAAACAAACAAACAAACAAACATACACGAAAGAAACAAAATGCAGATATGGTGTCTATGACATGTGAAACGAAAAGTTATCGTGAAATTTCGCGAAAAAAATCAATGTACAGACAGAGGTTACAATTTTATATATATATAGATAGATATACTAGCTCAGATACCCGGCTTCGCCCGGGAATTCATTTGAGGCTGAATGGTGATGGTTTTTTTTAAGCAGGCTTTACATTGCACAATATTTTGACATTTACCCGTCCCAGTGTTTAGGATTGATACCCGTCGTTGCTGGTGATTTGCTAATAATAGAATTATTTGTTCGATAATTCTTCACAGTCTTCGATATTTTTATATTTCCCGTCTCTTATACATGTAAATATGGTGAATTTTTATTTCAGGCCTCCCTTATAACCCCCCTCCTGTTCGAACCTAAAAATTTTAATATAACTTATAATCATGGAAGAATTAATGCTAATTGACATACTGAGTTTTGTTAAGTTCGGTTCAGCCTTTAGTGCCCGCTAAGGTTTTAACGTATAACTCATTTATACATAGGTATACGACAAAAGTGTATATAACAAAAGTTACTCCAAATAACAAAATAAACAACTTTTGTTATGTTTATGTTTGCGGAAAAACCAATAGGAAACGAAATATCGCTATTTTTAATTTCAGGCTTCCCTTATAACCCCCACTCCTGCCCGTCCATAGAAATGTTGGTATGGCTTATTATAATGAAGGCCTCACTACTAATACACATACCGAGTTTTATTTAGTTCGGTTGAGTCTTTTTTGGCAAATAATATTGTTGACTCCCGCTATAATTTTTAGCGTATGACGCATTTAAACTTCGGTATACGACAAAAGTGTATATAACAAAAGTTACTCTAAATAACAAAATAAACAACTTTTGTTATGTTTATGTTTGCGGAAAAACCTATAGGAAACGAAATATCGCTATTTTTAATTTCAGGCTTCCCTTATAACCCCCACTCCTGCCCGTCCATAGAAATGTTGGTATGGCTTATTATAATGAAGGCCTCACTGCTAATACACATACCGAGTTTTATTTAGTTCGGTTGAGTCTTTTTTGGCAAATAATATTGTTGACTCCCGCTATAATTTTTAGCGTATGACGCATTTAAACGGACGGAGAACTTAGTCGACAGAATGTTGGAAAAACGTCTCCGAAGAAAAGCCGAGATAGAGTTACAAATCACTCCCACCAACAAAAGGGATGATAATCCCGGCTACCCACTTAGCATCCCCTTCATTAAAACCCCTCTCACGTGAAAATAGGAAAACTTCTCTGGGAAAAGCCGAGGCATCATGACAGCCAACCGGAGCAAGAAGACCCTCAAAAATCTCTTCCCCAACCCCAAAAGATTCTGTTTCCGCTCTGGAGAAGTCTGGCGTCTATCGGATATCTTTGCCATTCCTGTGAAGCTACATATGTAGGGCAGTGTGGCAGGAAGATTAAAAACAAGGGTTAAAGAACAATTTCATCACAAAAAACATGTGAAAGAAAAAAACACCTAATGGCCCCGAAATCTCTCGCGCCCAGGAAAACTATACATTTGGAAGGTTTGCACCACCTACCCAACACAGGAGCTAGCGCCAATAAACAGGGTATGACGGTAAAGAGATTAGATTGAGACCTTCTAAACGGCAAAGAATAACATTAATATTAATGACGATGGTGCCCTCTCACATCACATCTTGTTCTAACAGCGCGCTTTACCGTCTCAACTAGCTGGAATGGAAACAGCCAGTCTAGCTCCAAGAGCCGAAGCAGACTCTCCATCGAAAACCTTCGGTAAGTCCCCTTTGTCTCCCTTTCTCTTCTTTGTCTTGTAAAACGTCTTTGTTCATATAGGGCTACTTTCAGTTAGCTTTAACTGTCTATTTGACCAACCTAATTTAAAAATAACTGTTGATGATTGAAATGTTTTATATTTTATTTAGTCCCACGTTAAAATTTTATATGTTTTTAGCCCAAAGAAAAATAAGTTTTTTGTTATATGTACCTAAAATATTTTATAGAAAATTGTAACTATTATTGTTGATTGAAATGTTTTATATTTTATTTAGTTTCACGTTAAATTTTATATGTTTTTAGCCCAAAGAAAAATAAGTTTTTTGTTATATGTACCTAAAATATTTTATAGTAAATTGTAACTATTATTGTGTGTGTCAACAGGGCACTGACGATGATGCACAGCATCGAAAGCGCTTTGCCGTGTTATTAAATTATTATAGTGGAAGCGTAGCCTACATTATTTCACCCTACCTACATTAGAAGTCACTTCCACCTGCCAGAATACCAACTCAGAAGGTGATGGTATACTTTTGGCAAGGCTTTACTTTGCACAATATTTTGACATTTACCCGTCCCAGTGTTTAGGGTTAACACCCGTCGTTTCTGTGGATTTGTTAAGAATAAAATTATTTTTTTATGTAAGACTTCACTGTCCTGCATATTGTCATATTTCCCGTTTCCTGTGCATTATGCATAGATTTGAATTATTAATGAGAAAATATTGACACATTTGAATCAATTTTTTCATTTTAGGTACCTGGTAGTTCATATTGAAAAGAAGTGTTGAGCAAATTTCTCTAAATAACAAAATAAACAACTTTCGTTATGTGCATATTTGCCAAAACCCCAATAGGAAATCACTATTTTTAATTTCAGGCCTCCCTTATAACCCCCACTCTTGCCCGTCCCTAGAAATCGTATGGCTTATTATAAGGAAGGCGTTAGTGCTAATACACATGCTGAGTGTTTTATTTAGTTCGTTTTAGTCTTTTGTGCCAAATAAAATTGTTGACTCCCGCTATAATTTTTAGCGTATAACGCCTTTATACTTCGGTAAAGGACGATAGTGTATATAACAAAAGTTACTGTAAATAACAAAATAAACAACTTTTGTTATGGGCATATTTGCTGAATAAGCAATAGGAAACGAAATATCGCTATTTTTAATTTCAGGCCTCCCATATAACCCCCACTCCTGCCCGTCCCTAGAAATGTTAGTATGGCTTTTTCTAAGGAAGGCGTTAGTACTAATTCACATACCGAGTTTGGTTTAGTTCGGTTGAATCTTTTGTGCCTAATAAATTGTTGACTCCCGCTATAGTTTTTAGCGTATAACTCATTTATACTTCCGTATACGAAAAAAGTGCATATAACAAAAGTTACTCTAAATTACAAAATAAACAACTTTTGTTATAGGCATATTTGCTGAAAAAGCAATAGGAAACGAAATATCGCTATTTTTAATTTCAGGCCTCCCTTATAACCCCCACTCCTGTTTGTCTTAGAGATTATTAATATAGCCTATAGTCTAAGATGGGCTAGTAGTAATATACATACCAAGTTTCATAAAATTCAGTTCAGCCGTTTATGCGTGAAAAGGTAACAAACAAACAAACAAACAAACAAACATACACGAAAGAAACAAAATGCAGTTATGGTGTCTAAGACCCCCCCCCCCCCACCCCCCCCCCGCACCCCCACCCCCCCCCCCCCCCCCCGCGCGCCCCACCCCAGACCCCCCCCCCCCCCCACACAGAGCACCAGCCCCCCCCCGACCCCCCCCCCCACTCTAACTCGCCACCCCCCCACCCCCCCACCCCCCCCCACCCCCACCCCCCCCCCCCCCCACCCCCCCCCCCAACCCCCCACACCCCCCCCCCCCCACCCCCCCCCACCCCCCCGCCCGCACCCCCCCCACCCCCCCCCACCCCCCCCCCCCCCCCCCCACCCCCCCCCCCCCCCACCCCCCCCCCGCCCCCCACCCCCCCCCCCCCCCACCCCCCCCCCCCCCCACCCCCCCCCCCCCCCACCCCCCCCCCCCCCCACCCCCCCCCCCCCCCACCCCCCCCCCCCCCCACCCCCCCCCCCCCCCACCCCCCCCCCCCCCCACCCCCCCCCCCCCCCACCCCCCCCCCCCCCCACCCCCCCCCCCCCCCACCCCCCCCCCCCCCCACCCCCCCCCCCCCCCACCCCCCCATTATTATCATTATTATTATTTCATTTAACCGAATTTTATGAAACTTGGTATGTATATTACTACTAACCCTCTGAGACGAACAGGAGTGGGGGTTATAAGGAAAGCCAGAAATTAAAAATAATGATATTTCGTTTCCTATAGATTTTTCGGCAAATATGAACATAACAAAAGTTGTTTATTTTGTTATTTAGAGTAAGTTTTAACACTTTTTTCTTATACCGAATTATAAACGAGATATACGCTAAAACCTATAGCGAAAGTGAACAATTTTATTTCGGACAAAAGACGCAACCGAAATAAATAAAACTCGGTATGTGTATTAGTACTAACGCTATCATTATAACAAGGCATACCAACAATTCTAGGGACGAGCAGGAGTGGGGATTATAGGGGAAGCTGGATCTTAAAAATAGTGATATTTCGTTTCCTATTGGTTTTTCGTCAAATATGAACATAAAAAAAGTTGTTTACTTTGTTATTTAGAGTAACTTTTGTTGTATACACTTTTTACGTATACCGAATTATAAACGAGATATACGCTAAAACCTATAGCGGAAGTGAACAATTTTATTTCGGACAAAAGACTCAACCGAAATAAATAAAACTCGGTATGTGTATTAGCACTAACGCTTTCATTATAACAAGGCATACCAACAATCCTAGGGACGGGCAGGAGTGTGGGTTATAGGGGAAGCCGGAACATAAAATTGTGATATTTCGTTTCCTATTGGTTTTTCGTCAAATATGAACATAACAAAAGCTGTTTACTTTGTTATTAAGAGTAACTTTTGTTATATACACTTTTTATGTATACCGAATTATAAACGAGATATACGCTAAAACCTATATTGGAAGTGAACAATTTTATTTCGGACAAAAGACTCAACCGAAATAAATAAAACTCGGTATGTGTATTAGCACTAACGCTTTCATTAAAACAAGGCATACCAAAAATCCTAGGGACGGGCAGGAGTGTGGGTTATTGGGGAAGCCGGAACATAAAATTGTGATATTTCGTTTCCTATTGGTTTTTCGTCAAATATGAACATAACAAAAGCTGTTTACTTTGTTATTAAGAGTAACTTTTGTTATATACACTTTTTACGTATACCGAATTATAAACGAGATATACGCTAAAACCTATATTGGAAGTGAACAGTTTTATTTCGGACAAAAGACTCAACCGAAATAAATAAAACTCGGTATGTGTATTATCACTAACGCTTTCATTATAACAAGGCATACCAACAATTCTAGGGACGGGCAGGAGTGGGGGTTATAGGGGAAGCCGGAACTTAAAAATAGTGATATTTCGTTTCCTATTGGTTTTTCGTCAAATATGAACATAACAAAAGCTGTTTACTTTGTTATTTAGAGTAACTTTTGTTATATACACTTTTTACGTATACCGAATTATAAACGAGATATACGCTAAAACCTATATTGGAAGTGAGCAATTTTATTTCGGACAAAAGACTCAACCGAAATAAATAAAACTCGGTATGTGTATTAGCACTAACGCTTTCATTATAACAAGCCATACCATCATTTCTAGGGACGGGTAGGTGTGGGGGTTGTAAGGGATGCCTAAATTTAAAAATAGCAGTATTTCGTTTTCTATTCGTTTTTTGGTAAATATGAACATAACAAAAGTTGTATATTTTCTTATTTAGAGTAACTTTTGTCATATTTATTTTTGTCTTTTAACAAATTTTACGAGATATACACTATAAACTGAAGCGGGAGTAAACTATTTCATTGGGTGCTAACGATTAAACCGAACTTTAAAAAAGTCGTTATGTGAATTAGCATTAATTCTTCCATGATTATTAGCTATATTAAAGTTTTTAGGTTAGAACGGGAGTGGGGGTTATAAGGGAGGCCTGAAATAAAAATTCGCTATATTGCATTGTCTATTTGATTTTCGACAAACATGCAAATAACACTTACATAAAAAATTATTTTATTATTAACAAATGCCAACAACGGGTATTAACCCTAAACTCTGGGACGGGTAAATGTCAAAATATTTTGCAAAGTAAAGCCTTGCCAAAAAAATACCATCACCATTCAGCCTCAAATCAATTCCTGGGCGAAGCCGGGTATCTGAGCTAGTATATATATATATATATATATATATATATATATATATATATATATATATATATATATATATATATATAAATTGTAACCTCTGTCTGTGTATTGATTTTTTTCACGAAATTTCAATATAACTTTTCGTTTCACATATCATAGACACCATAACTGCATTTTGTTTCTTTCGTGTATGTTTGATACCTTTTCACCCATAAAGGGCTGAACCGAATTTTATGAAACTTGGTATGTATATTACTACTAACCCAACTTAGACTTTAGGCTATATTAATATTCTCTGAGACGAGCAGGAGTAAATAATATTATTTGGCAGTAAAGACTTAACCGAACCTAATAAAAGTAGGTATGTGTATTATCACTGACTCCTTCATTACCATAAGCCATACCAACATTTCTAGGGACGAGCAGGAGTGGGGGTTGTAAGGAAGGCCTTAAATTAAAAATAGCAATATTTCGTTTTTTATTGGGTTTTCTGAAAATACGCTCATAACAAAAGTTGTTTAATTTGTTGTTTAATGTAGCTTTTGTTATATTCACTATTGTCGTATAACAAAGAACAAACGTGATACACACTAAATACTAAAGCGGTAGCCAACAATTTTGTTGGGCACTAACGATTGAACTGAAATTAACAAAACTCGGTAAATCAATTAACGATATGCTCAACAATTCATTCCAATTTGAATTCTGAGGTACCTCACCTGGAAAAATTAATTCAAATCTATGTTAATATTTTGTCCTTAACAATTCAAATCTATGTATAATTCACAGGAGGCGGGAAATATGAAAATATGGAGGACAGTGAGGTCTTACATAAAAATTAATTTTATTTTTAAAAAATTCACAGCAACAACGGGTATAAACCCTAAACACTGGGACGGGTATTTGTCAAAATATTGTGCAAAGTACTTTGCACAATATTTTGAAAAAAAAAAAAGTGCTTTTTTGGCAAATACATATGCACATAACAAACGTTGTTTATTTTGTTATTTAGAGTAACTTTTGTTATATACACTCTTGTTGTATACCTAAGTATAAATGAGTTATACGCTAAACACTATTGCCGAAGTCAATAATTTTATTTGGCACAAGGGACTCAACCGAACTAAATATAACTCAGTATGTGTATTAGCACTAACGCCTTCATCATAATAAGCCATACCAACATTTCTGGGCACGGGCAGGAGTGGGGGTTATAGGGGAGGCCTGAAATTAAAAACAGAGATATTTCGTTTCCTATTTGGGTTTTCTGCAAATATGCACATGGCACAAATTGTTTATTTTGTTATTTAAAGTAACTTTTGTTTTATCAATATCGTCGTATACTGAAGTATAAAGGCGTTATACGCTAAAAATTATAGCGGGAGTCAACAATTTTATTTGGCACACTCGGTATCTGTATTAGCACTGTTGCCTTCATTATAATAGAAGAATTAGAATATTAATATAGCCTAAAGTCTAAGTTGGGCTAGTAGTAATAAACATACCAAGTTACATAAAATTTGGTTCAGCCGTTTATGCGTGAAAAGGTAACAAACAAATAAACAAACAAACAAACAAACAGACACGAAAGAAACAAAATGTAGTTATAGTGTCTATGACATGTGAAACCAAAAGTTATCGTGAAATTTCGCGAAAAAAATCAATGTACAGACAGAGGTTACAATTTTATATATATATATATAGATGAACTAAAGAAGGGGGGGGGGCGGCGGATGAACAGACCGTATTTGCATAAATCACACAAAGTAACGGAGGTAAGGTATGGTTAGAAACGACAGGTATGGTTAGAAGAAGCTTCCACCTGAGCCGAGAAGTTACGAAAATGGCCGAACTAATCCGAACAATACCCGACCACACCCTTCATAAAAATGCAAATATGTCGGTTAATATTCAAGATAGAGGATACATATATATAACAATATTTATAGTAAATTTAATTTTCAATAAGATTGGTTCTATACAATGTTTTGATCCGATGCATAATAACGGAGATATTTCGAATTTTTGAAAATCTAAACCCCCTCCAACTGGTCCGATTTCAGCCGTTAACGAACTTGATCTTCCTTTTTACATAAAACGATTAAATACCGAGTTGGGTGACGATTACACAAAAATAGCGACCGCAGAGAGTGTAAAAACACAAATATATATATATATATATATATATATATATATATATATATATATATATATATATATATATATATATAGAACGGACCTCATTTTCGTCATCTCCTGGGTAGGATCGATGGACATTTGAGGAAAATTTTCAAAAATCGCGTCATGAGTACGACCTCAATAGCTGATTTCCCTTAAGGGAAATCTGCTAATAGCAGTATTTCGTTTTCTATTGGTTTTTCTGCAAATATGCACATGACACAAGTTGTTTATTTTGTTATTTAAAGTAACTTTTGTTATAAACACTATCGTCGTATAACAAAGTATAAACGAGATATACACTAAAAACTAGAGCGGGAGCCAACAATTTTGTTGGGTACTAACGGTTGAACAGAACTTAACAAAACTCGGATTGTGAATTAGCATAAACTCTTCCATGATTATAAGATGTATTAAAATTTTTAGGTCCAAACGGGAGTGGGGGTTATAAGGTAGGCCTGAAATGAAAAATTGCGATATTCCGATCCCCATTGGTTTTTCAATGATTTTCTATAAAACATATAAAAATACCATCATTTGTCAGTGAACGATGATTTCCCGGGCGTCGCCGGGTATATTAGCTAGATTGTATATAGAAAACACGTGCATTATAGATGATATTTAATTATAATAAATGATATCCATGATTATGATTTGAATTATTCACGGAGTGCCAAACAGTGGAGAGGGAATGATTAGAGACTTATTTTCATTTATTCTTCAAATGTAATTTTTTTTTTCCATAGGTCACCCAACGGACCCTTACGGGGAAAAAATGGTCCAGACGGGAAGAGCAGTTGTACACGTTGAAGCATTGCCAAAAACAGAATAGAATCTTTCAGCATCAAATGATTTCCCGAGCGTAGCCGGGAACCTTGGCTAGTTACGAATAAATCTATAGAGCAACAATTCTTGAGTGTCAGTATTTCAAAAAGATTGGCCCTATAAAATTTATCATCTAAGGGGTAACCTGTAGATAACCCATCCTAATTAGCTGTAGTTACACAAAGTGGGCGTAAATAAATAGCAAATAATATAAGTTATCGATCCAATTCATAATGAAAGAGATATTTAGAAATTTTGAACCCTTCCCCCCCTCGTTCTATTCCTGATCCGATTTCAGCCATTAACGAATATGTACATTAGATTTGAATTAAACTGTTAAATATTGAGTATGGTATAGATCAAATAAACATTTTAGAGTCAAAATTGGAAAATCTAATTGACGACTTCATTGCACTTCGTATTGCCATGTATCTCACACAGTAAAAATTTATTGAAGGCAATGTTTGGTATTATATCTTCCAATGAAGTGTTTTATAATATAACAGTTTATTGTTAATGTGTCGTGAATAGGAGTGAGAGTTTAATTAAGGCTGAAAACTAAAACAATGCATTTATCTGAGTTAATATTCAAGATAGAGAAAAAATGTATAAATCAATATTTATAGGCAATACAATGTTCAATAACATTGGTATTATATAGTTTTTCGATTCGAAATATAATAATGGGGATATTTAAAATTTTCGAAATTCTCCCCCCCTTTAACCTCCCACCTACAGAACAACAGTTGTTGAGCATTAAATTTTTACCAAGATTGATGAAATAATACTTTTTTACCCGTTTAATAATTTTGGAATTTTCGAATTCCTCTTCTAACCCCCCCCCCTCTCCCCGCCCGATGCCAGCCATTAAGGAATATGACCTTCAGTGGTGAATGAAACGGTTAAATATCCAGTATGGTATCGATCAAAATAACATTTTCGCCAAGATCCTAAATTCACCATTGATAACGTAGCATATTATTATTATTAATATTATTTAATGTCTATTTTGTGCAACTCAGGCTAATTGGGACTAACAGAGTATAGTTTCGTCATAACTGTATTTAATATTTAAACTAGGAATAACACTGAGTGGGAGTGCGCGTACACTTGATGACTGAAATTTAAAAAGTCCGTCACGCAGGGGCTGCGTAAACTAAGCAGATTTCCTGTGTGAAGTTTAGCATTAGAGAAATCTGCATACTGGTAACACAACATTACCATAAGTACATACAAACGGTAATGAGAAATCTTTCAGTTAATTTTAATAAACTCCCAACTGAAACGGCTTCTGAATTATAAGAATAATTTATATTTTAATAACTCAAATTTTAGTAGTCCAAGAACTAAAGAAGGGGGGGGGGCGGATGAACAGACCGTATTTGCATAAATCTCACAAAGTAACGAAGGTTAGGTAAGGTTAAAAAGGACAGGTTAGGTTAGAAGCTTCCGCCAGAGACGAGCACGGCCGAACTAACCCGAACAACACCCGACCACAGAAAACACACACACTTCATAAAAATGCAAATATCTCGGTTTATATTCAAGATAGAGAATAAGTGTATATAACAATATTTATAGTAAATTTAATTTGCAATAAGATTGGTTCTATACAATGTTTCGATCCGATGCATAATAATGGAGATATTTCGAATTTTCGAAAATTCCCCCCTCTAAACCCCCCCTCCTAGTACGATTTCAGCCATTAACGAACTTGATCTGTTTTTTTAGATAAATCGGTTAAATATCGAGTTTCGTAACGATCAAAAAAAAATCTCGACCTCTAGAGAGATAACATATATATATATATATATATATATATATATATATATATATATATATATATATATATGTGTATATATATAATTTTGAACGGACCTCATTTTCGTCATCTCCTGGGTAGGAACGATGGACATTTGAAGAAATTTTTCGAAACTCGCGTCATGAGTACGACCTCAATAGCTGATTTCCCTTAAGGGAAATCTGCTAAAAGTCCCAGACACTCAGGTGGTATTGAAGATGGACAACAAACTTAGAAGTAAAGCTTTACGATTGACGAACTTAATATAGATCAAACAATAATTCCGACATGTATGTATGTGTATATACACTCGTAAACATACATAAAACGGACCTTATTTTCGTCAACTCCTAAGTAGGGCCGATAGACTTTTGAAGGTATTTTTTTTAAAAATCGAGCCAAAATTAATACTTCAATAGTCAATTTTCCTTCACTAATATCTGTTTAAAGCACCAAAATGGCAACTGGTAACCTTCTCTAGCCATTGTTTTGAGTCGGTTAAGAGTGTATGGTTCGATTGGATATATATCATATAGGTACATCTTATTTAAGAAAGATATATATACATATATATATACACACACACATATATATATATATATATATATATATATATATATATATATATATATAGTCTTTATGAAACCTGTTTAGCTTGTGTAATTAATTGGAATATTCCTCTTGTGTTTCATGACTAATTTCCGACAAACTAAAATGAGCAAGACTGATCCATATGTTTCCACTTCACAGCCTAAACCAAAAAATCTTATGTGGCCACCCCATAACTTACTTCTACTCCTATTAAACTAAACTAAATAAACTGCATGGACGATTATTTAATTTGAAAGTAACATTCCATTTCATCGTTCCAATCCATTGGAGTGAAAAATGCCTTACAATGTAATTTATACATATTTCTATGATAAAAAAAAAAAAGGTCTTATACATCTCTTTTACATACGGAGAAATTTATTATGTTTTATTTTCGCCACTATAAACCGCCCGCCACTCCTAATCGATTTCAATCAAAAGGAGAGGTGCACTGCTACCCGTTACAACTGTCCTAAATGTAAAATTTCAAAATACATACATGACTTTTTAGTTATGCCAGGTACATACAACGTTAGAACCGACATCACGTGAAAACTAGACAAAATGGGTTTAAGGAAAGTAAAAAGGGATAATTTGGTAAAAATCTGAAAGCCAAATTTTTTTCAATTATTTACTTTACTTCGTAGTACGAAGTGAAAAAGAATATATTGGAGAAAGTACAGAAGCCTTAGGAAATTGGTCTGGTAGGACACATCATGTACTAAATTTATTATTTATGTAAAGTATTCCTATGATTATTATTGGTTAAGCTTTATATTTCTTATTAATTATTTTATTGTTATTAATTTAATTCAATATCATTCAATGTCAATATGTGAATATTTTTTTTCATTTCCGGCAGATTGTACATGGAATAATCTGATATGGGCACTTCATAACTTCCTTGTACTCCTTATAAATAAAACGACCTCAATAGCTAATTTCCCTCAAGGGAAATCTGCTAATTAACGAAATATTACAAGGCACTCCATTTAAATTTTTTTCATTTTAAAAAGTGATAAATGACATCTACCTACCAATTTATAGGGCCGAAAAATGCCATAGAACATGTTTTATTCATATATTCATGATAACCTCATAACTTTTTTTTTGCCTCTAACACATACGGAGAATTTGACAATTTTTTGCCTTTCCTCTAAACTTTTTATTCACCCCGTTTCAGAAGCTGTGACTGCACACATTTTTAAGAAACATTTCTTCACCTTGGATAATATTTGCCATATATATATATATATATTGGCTTTCCATATAAGACTTCTGTATTGGTACACTTCTATTTGAACGCTGGGATATAAAAAAATAATGAAATACTAATCTCAATGTATGAATATATTATTGTATCCCACTACATGATCCAAAGTAATACGTCTGCTGCAGCATTTCATCAACAAATAAAATGTTTTGATTCACTACATGCTAAAGAAAACAGGAATCAAAATTGGCACTTATTGGCTGGTTTTCATCCATCACAGATATTAAAGATTTCCAAATCTGAAAATAACAACCAATGATTGTAAGAACTTGTATTAAAACGTCATGAAAGCATTAATGGAAGAAGGGAATTAATATTTTGAATGAATAGCTCCATTGAAATAATTCATTTGCTTTGCCAGAGCGATGTCATTAAATGCATAATATTTATTTCAATGACTGATATGTATAAATAATATGATCAAGTACAGTTGTTTACCTTCTGGTCCTATTTAGATTTATTGGTTAATGAACTTTTTTTTTTGATCGGATTTGAAACAATCTATAGTTTATTGTTGCTTTTCCATCATTCGGGTTCACTTGGGCGACTTTATTAGCAACCATATCCACGAAACAGGCCTCGTATAGTTTTATCAAATGTTGAGGAATATAACTGCGAGAAGGATCTACAGATCTAACAACTTCTGAAAATGAACATAACTATTATTACTGGATACATAAATAATGCATCAATTACTAAATAAGTTCAAAAAGAATAAATAAACAAAATTGGCTATAAGTAAAACATGATAACTCTCCTTTGAGAGAAATTTAATAAAATATCTTAGTGATTAAATTGGGTATAATGTTTTTCGATCACAACAAAGTCATGTAATATTGTATAGCCATATTTTATTTCTATCTCCATCAAACTTCATTGTGAGATCAATAAATTTACATAATTAATAGTAAATATAATAATAATAATAAATATGGAAATCCATATTTACGAAGTTGTGTGAGAAATGCAGATTACAGATTGACAGCTTAAAATCAATTAGGAATTAATGAAAAATATTTGTTACGAAGATAACTTAATTTATTCGATGATGTATAATGAAGAGTAGTTAAATAAATTAATTATTTAATAAAAAAAATAAACTTAATGTTGTATTACTTAAATAATCCTCCAGTGAGTCATACATAATAGTACAGTCCTTTACTTTTATTTGGACATTCTCAAATCCAGCCTCAATTATTTCATCAGTAATTCTCTTCTTTCTATCCTCCACTGTGCCAGTTCCATACATTGTGAAATAGTTTTTAATCTGAAATAGACTTTTTTAATTATTAATCTTCTTCATTTTTGTGGTAGACGTCATTTCACTAATATGTCCATTTGGAGTTTAAGTAAATATCTATTAACGCCCTCTTTATATATATATATATATATATATATATATATATATATATATATAAGTTATTTATAAATTTCCCGTACCTATTTGGGACGGTTTATTTAAAGGTTCCTCTCCCTCTTTTGTAACCAGGCTGGAACTAATTTATTTAATGCATTCGTACACATTTTGAAATCGATAGTAGTAAATCCACACTCAGATGTTCGAAACAAACGGTCCAGAAAAATCAGTAATAGTTGATCCTGATAAAAAGGAATATTTAAAATATCAGAAAGATACATAATTGACTGCTTTCAGAAGAACTAGAAATTTAGGGAAAAATAAATGATGAAGTCCGTGGGCCATTTTCCGACTCAAGACCACCCAAACCGAAGGAGGCTCAAAACGAAATGAACGAACTGGGCTGTTTGTCACTACTTAATGACAATAACATTTAAGCAGATTTCCCTTAAGGAAAATCGGCTATTGAGGTTGTACGCATGGCACCATTTTTAAAAAAATGTCCTCAAATGTCTATCGATCCACCCAGGAGATGACAAAAATATGGTACGTTCAAAATTATACATATATATGTTTGTGTGTGAGTGTGTGCGTGCGTGTGTGTGTGTGTGTGTGTGTGTGTGTGTGTGTGTGTGTGAAATAAAACTTAAAGTATGTAAAAAATTACTGGACGGCAACCACGAAATAAATTTAAAAACATTGTACCCTTTCAGTTGTGAAAACAATAAAAAATGGGGAAATCTCTTACGAGGCAAGCCGTAATCAACCTTTAGGGGAACATATGACTAAATAAAAGCCAGTGATTACCAACGATTTATTACACACATTAAATGTTGTAAAAAATATGATATTTTGAAATACTAATGAATAAAAAGTTCAACATACCTTAATAAAATTTTTCCATGGTTCCATTTTCCTAATATCTATAAACACGTTTAAAATTTTAAAATCAGCAATAAAAACTACGAATATCTCTCCTCCAGGTTTCAATAGAGAATATATATTCTTAAAGGCTGCTCTGCAACATAAATTCATATTTACATAACTTCTTCCTTAATTTTATTACCTGTTCTCTTCTTTTCTGAACATTAATAAGTGATACGTGCCAAATTGAAATTTTGTCTAAAAGTCTAAACAATAACAATAGCGGAAAACAGAGGCTCAGTGAATCTATTTTTACGAGTTATTTGGTGAAATTTGGTCTCGGTCAAGAAAGACAGATTTCAAGTCCATTTGGGGAATGTCTTAAATATCAAAACAATTTAGATGATTTTTTTTAATTAGCAGAAGGGAGATTGGTGTAATAGCTTTATAATTGCAAAACCTTTAATAGGGTATAGGTTCTGGCTAGACTCAGGATCGGCCACACATACCTGGCAAATAGACACTTAGTGACAATGACAGACAACCCTATATGCAAATACTGCAACAAGCACCTAACAATAAAACACATACTGACAGGCTGTTTCCAACGGAAAAAACCTTGACATACCCTACGATATAACAGAACTACTAACTGGCAACTGCCAATATATTCCACAAATACTAACATATCTAGAACATATAAACATTTTCAAATACATGTAGTATAAAATAGAATAGGTCTAGAGCATACTTAAAAATATTTAAAAGGAATAACTTTTACTATGCTCATTTAGACAAAGTACAGATATGAGAAACACTCAAATATTTAAGGAATATTTTCCATACTATATAAATAAAGTACAACCAAGGTGTATATGAAGGGTGTATAAATATATCATTCTAACTACTCCCTAAACAGATCTCTTGCCAATTACCATCAATGTGGAGCATAAACCAAATAAATAAAATATATAATTTTATAAATTACTTAAAACTAGTTATTTATTAAAGACCAGCTCTTACTTCTATAAAAAGCAACTACAACGTCTTCGAAAAGCATCTTATGTATAAAAGTACCATATTTAACTTCTAAATACTTTTTTATCCCTATCCTTAGCCTGCGAAATTATCTTATACGAAACATGAGTGTGAATTGGCTTCAATACAGTTTAAATTTTTCCATTCATTTTTTTTTGTACTTGTACATTTCTAATAGTGAACATAGTTCAGGGATAAAGCCCTGGAGAGAATAGTAAAACGATAAATTCCTCAATCCGAATGAGTGGAATACCACACATTCTTTAGCTGTTCTATTTGATGCCATCGATATTTACTCTATTTGTTCATTAGATCCCTAAGCAGTAGCCTGGTGAAGCAACTTAAATCAAGATGTAATATACGAAATTTCTTTTCAAATTATCATTAATCAAATTATCATCGCGTTCCTTTCGTGTAGGAATCCAGAAAACATTGAGAAGTCCTTATTGGAGCAATCAGTGACAAATACAACTAGTGTTGAGGCTCAATGATTTCAATACTTTTATTTCCATCACTCCATTCAGCTTCAGAAGTCAAAATACATGATCAAACAATTATTTTCGAATTTTCGGTGGTCCTTAAAATTCCTTCTTCAAGCATGATTTCTTATTTATCTTTTATTATCTTATATTCTTATTATCAATATTGATTGATCCATTGACCGGGCAATGTCGGACAGATATGGGGTTATAGTTACCTCCCTAATTTGCTAATTGGCTTTTCAAGGGATCTTCCCTTGAAAAGTATATTTTACATTTTTGAAAAATGAATGAAAGATGAAAGAATATACACAGCTTCTAATAAATATGCAACTAGTTTTGTAGCACTTATAGACACACATACATCATTCTACACACTCACAGACACAACACAAGTTTCATGATTCAATTTTCGTTATAGGTATAATTTAACATTTTTTTTCAAATATAGCATTGAGTAAAGAGTTTTATAAACTCCTGAAACTAATTTTGTTTTGTCGGGTTGTATCCTATTTGTTGTGTCCTGGAGACATATATGAATAGTTTTGGGTAAATTTACTATGACTGACAAATTGTCTCCATTAGTCGCAGAGTCTTGATGGGTCAAATATAATCGACCTTATTATTTCTTATTTTTTCTTAGTTACTTTTATTTAACCAATGGGCCAGATCTGTATTTATTTTAAAAAAGCTTCAATGTTTTAATAGTTTACATACCTGGTGTTTTCAACAAAATGAAAACAAAACAGAGAATGTATTTTTGAGAAAGATTCTTTTGGACAACTATCCCAAATATTACTTGATTCAATATCCATTTCTATAAAAGACAACCTAGGGGTTTTGAATCTTGCATTGGCGAAATTAACCATTTTCTTTGATATATCACAGCCTACCTACAAACAATGTTATATTTAATTATTTAAAATTTAATAAAAATATAAGTAAATGCAATAATATTGTTACTTACAACTGTAGCATCTTCAGGCACAAACTTCAGCAAAATGTCAGCCGTGAATGTTCCAGGACCACAACCAACGTCTAGAATTTTTTCTCCTTTCTCCCAACTTATTGTACTTTTAATCTCTTCAAGGTGGAGGATCCCGTCCTTCAATGTCAGTTGGTTCGATTCGTGATAAAGTTCTGGTTCATGCATTTTGTTTGTAATATTACTGTTGCAGTGAAATCCAATGTGGGCAACTGAAAGTGTTTTGAATACGACAATTAATTAGTAGTTTCATATTTAACCTACATATTCTGGTGAATTTACTTCTACTGGAAAAGCTGTTTTCTAGTCGTTGAAGGGTTGAAATAGCTTTGTTCTACTTTGAATTATAAAGATTGAATTAGTTTATGTACCAAATGATACGTCCACTTTTTGCAACTCAGGCTAATTGGGACGGGTTATCTACAGGTTGCCATCCTTTTCTAGCCTGGGTGGGACGCTTTAACTCACACGGCTAACCTGAGCCCCACTTTTGAAGAGAGACCAGAGTTACAGTTATTTTAATCAAATAACACAAAAACTGAACAGATACAATTTTGTTATATCTGTGAGGGAGAAATTGGTCTTTGAACGTTTATCAAATAATGTGTTCTTGAACTTCTGACTGCCGGGTATCTGCTAAAGCAGTCAAGCATCCTGAATTTTCGATGGCTCTCCAGCGACCTTCATCAGGTTCAATAAAGTTCTGTGCTTTCTCGGGCGTTGGTTGAGGAACCAAAGACTACTTTTTGGTTTCCTAACCATCACCTTAAAAAAAAACAGAATATTATTCCACTTGACGAAAAATGGCCGTCAGTGAATATTCGCGTAAGGAGTGAATATACCGTGAGAAATGGTTTTAACACAGTTTGAAAGTCCATTCAATTTTCAGAAAAGCCCCAAAATTTCATTTAAAAAAGAATTTAATTAAGTATTTTTACTAGCTATTTTATTTAAACTGGTTTGTTTGTCAAAATGTAAAGTGTTTGCATAACATCGGCTATGCTTAGGTATCTTGATGGACTTTTTTTTTTTCCATTTAAACAATTCTGAAAAATTATGGCTAGAAACTGAGTTATGGCAACACAGAGAGGCTTTTCGCAGAGGTTGCAACAGCAAGGCTTCTACACGAAATTCAAGTTAGACCAGCGAATGAAAGCTGGTTCCTCGAATTTGTTTGCCACTTAGACCTTTGCACATTTGTTTGGAAAGGTCTAATTGTAATTATAACAACTCAGATGCCATAAAAACCAGCTGAAAAAAAATGATTATGAACAAGTAGATGAATTACTTGTGAAGACATTTCATGACAAACAAAACACCTCATCTTAGATACATGGCAAGCCGACTGGACTAACAGAAGTACCGAGCTTCTCATCACAATATGAAGGCGATTGTATTCTGGGTTTAATAGAAAAAAACCTAAGAAAAAACTGCGAATGTAATTGTTATACCAGGGAAGTATGAGGTGAGGCCCGGAACCTGTTGATTTCGAATTTTAAAAATTCTCCCCCTCTAAACCTCCCCTCCCCCTAATCGTTTTCAGCCGTTAACGAACTTGATCTTTCTTTTTATATAAAACAAATATATATGTTATGTATAATTATATATAAGTTTGGTAACAGACAACAATTGTGACCGCTAAAGCAGGCAACAGGCAAATATATATTTAAATTGAACGGACTTCATTTTCGTCATCTACTAGATAGGATCGATGGACATTTGAAAATGTTTTTTTTTTCTTTTTTTTAAATCGCGTCATGAGTAGAATAGCTGATTTCCCTTAAGGGAAATCTGCCAACGATGCTCATTCAGCAGCCCATATTAACATTTTTTAATTTAAAAATTAAAAAAAAAAAACAGTTTTCTAATGGGTATTGAACGAAATTTTCCTGGTTGTATTGTGTATGCAATATGGACTCTATGCACTTCTAAGCATTAGGCCATTTTGGTCAACCAGTTAGCGAACAAGACAAGTCATGGAGCATGCTATTAATAACAATTAAACTTTGAAATGTTATAATTGCAATCCGAATTACGAATAGAATCTTTCGTAGCAAAAGTTTAAATAAACATAGACTTTGACAGATGAGAAAATATTTTGTAAACTTCCGAAACTAATTTTTAAAGCTAGACATTAGAAAAGTAAGAAAAATAATAAGCAGTCATAAGGAGAAGGCTTGCTTACCTCAGAGGAATATAATATTCACATGTAAACGCCAACTGTTTTTATATAAGTATAAACGTTTGTGAGGAAAAGGGGGAGGAAGAGAAATTATCAACCCTATAATCATAAACCTAATTACTCACAAGCATTAGTAAGAATGTGGGAGTATAGGAAGAAAAAAGCAAAATAATACAAAGGAGAATAAATATCCATAATTTGAGGGCGATTTCTGACAATGAAATTACAGTATAATTGATAGAAGTTGCATTATTAACAGCTAATAATTTACTACTTCTTCTGATATAAATATCTCACGATGCAACAAGTTAATACAAAAGTTAGTGTTCCGTGAAACATTTATTAATATAATGCACACATATAACCTACGGAGGCTACCAGCAAGGCTTATACGTAAATGACTGAGGATAGAGATCAAGGATTTCCTCGTTAGCTTTGGTATTGAGTCTGTCTTTGCGGTCAAGGAATGCATTGAACTGGAGGAGTTGAGTGTTTGGCTGGAAGGTGAGCATCTGGAGAAACCTCTATCGTAGTCTACCTCTTCATGGAGGACTTGGAGGAGAAGGCAATGGAAGCTATGACTAATGCACGTCTAAGTACATATGAGTGAACGCTTTATGTCCTCATCGACCTTAGAGGCACTACTACAGTACATGAATAATGTATAGTCATGTTCAACAAGATCAAGACAGCTGGACACCGTTCTTAGATTTGCTTAACAACTCACAGCAGAATGAGGAACAAGAAGGTCCACACTAGCTATTCCTGGACGCCAACTTCTTCAACCGCACAGCATAAAGACATATAGAGCCCAGTACCTAAATATTAGGCGCCCACCCCGAATAGTAAAGGAGTCTTGGACAATGGTTACAAGTGACTGGAGAATTAAGAAGATTCCAAATAAATTAATGTGTCGAATTAAAGACCAAGAACATGTTTAGAAGAATTGTTGTCTCCATGCATACTCTCATTGGCTAAAAGCCGAGGATGAATAAATTTGGAATATGAACAACTTTGATGGTTGGAAAGCATTGTAAAGGCCACTAGACAACCAAACCATTAAAAATAGATTGCTCTTTAAACTAAGAAGAAATTATGATGGAGCGAAATATTATAGTAGACTAGTTCCTGTGGTTTGTCAACTAAAAAAGGATAAAGATAGGATATAAGCAAGATTATAACTTATCACATAGTTCTGTAAAAAAAAAAAAAAAAAAAAAAAAAAGCGGGAATCAATTTGATTAAGAGAAAATTGATGATTGACAATGATTCTACGCCTGAAGAAAAGCATTTACGATTTGCCGCATTCAGGAAGGTCATGATGGGAAAATAATGGAAATATTTGAGAGTTGAGATCTCGGATTTGTTTATCTTAAGAAAGATGTATTCCTTTTGTATGAAACAATTTTAGGATAATTCTTGATATCTATGTTGATGATTTCATACTGATTGGTGAAGATAAGTCGGCTATGGAAGAAATATAGACTGCAGAAGGCTAAATACACCCGACCTGACATTGTTTTCTGTTATATACTTTTACGCCTTCATTTTGACCCTTGTGAAATAAATTAGTGGTGAGTTAAAAGACGTTTCAGATACCAGGAAGGGAGAAAGAATTTCAACTTAAAATTTGACAAGAATGAATGAAAGCTAGAGTAAACTTTACATACAGTGTTACATTGTTTTTTTTGTGCCACCGTCGTGTCCCCCCTTATCCTCCACTTTACAGAAGTTTCCAGCCAGGCGAGAATACTCTGCCCCCCCCCTTCATGGCTTATTAATGTTAATATTAAGAATTATTTTATATTGGAATGTAGATTTAAGATTAGTTAAGTATTAGGTAGAAAATTAAATATTAATGTAGATATAAGTACTTAGTTTTAAATAAGTTAAGTTTAGATAAGTTAAGTTAGTTGTAGTTAATTAGATTAAATAGTAGCTAATGAGGGACAGGAGGGGAAGAGAGCCTAGACGAGGGGAAGGTGGAGAAATGTGATGGTGGGAGGCAAGCAGGCAAGGAGAGGATTGGGGGATTACGCCTCGTGCTGGTGCTCTGCCTTGGAACGGGAAGATATTTTTGTGCTGTAAGTCCGGATTTTCGGCTGGAAAATAATAGTGCCCAGTAATCCAATAGTGCAGGATTCAAGAGTGTTCCAAGAAATCCCGGGAGAGACCGATGCCTGGAGCAACCGGAGAAGCGGCTGAATTCTATAAACCAATTAAACCCTGGCCAGGTATGGGAAATATACATTTATTGTTGAACAGCAAGTAAATCCCAAATTTTGGGTTAATACTGTCCCCCTCCCCTCAGTGCTGAACCGAGATAAATATGGTTTTATTAAAGTTAAAATTTATTGTTTTATTGTCAACAAGCTAAATGAGTTTTTAGATTTGTAAATAAGAAGATAATCCTTTTTTTTATTATTATTTTATTATTAGGTCTAATTGTAAATTTGATGATTCCCTGGTTTTATTTACTTTGTTAATTTTAACCAATTTTTTTATGTATTTATTTTTTTTATGTTCAAGAGTTCATATCATTTTCATTATAATTTATTCCTATACAGATTAATTTATTATATGACCCCCTTTCCTATAATTATTATTGTCATTTTGGCAGAAGCCTTTATTATCATAATAATTATAATGAAGAATTCAGAGATTCACCCTGGGCTGGGATTTCTTATCAGCCAGTGCTGTAGTAGTAGTAGCTAGAGGAAGCTGCTTTCAAGGTGAAGAGCCCTGGGTTCGAATCTCAATTTAGAACATATCTTTTTTTTTTCTTTCTTTGTTTTTTTTTTGGTTTTCCTACATTTCACCATATATGTTATATGTTTTTATTGTTACCCCCCCCCTATAAAAAAAATGTAGGTGGCGCCCTGTCTATTGATTTTTTTTTCTTCATTAAAAACATTTATACATTAATTTTACAACGAATCCCCCATCTCCACTGAGCAGCCCACACCTTTCTTTCATCTGTTATATTTGTAACAGATTTTTGACGCCCAGAACGTGGGGCCTTTATATTTTTAAATTAATTTATTGATGTTTCGTATGTTTCTCTTCGGTCTAGAAATTTTGAATAATTTTTCTAGAGTAGTATGTCTATTTTTTTTATGAGGTTCTCATCCTTTTTTGAATAGTTTGGTCCAATTTTCATGTACTTATTTTATTGTATAATATTTTCAGTTTTATTTTGGAAATTTATTTTTAATGATCTTCTGTGTAGTCTAAGGTGCCCTTTGGTAGTCTACAGTGGTTGTCAACTTTTTTTTTGGAGGAACAGATTATTTATTTATTCTTAACTTTATGTCCTTGGTTATTGTTTTTTAAGATTATTTTCTTAGGTTTTATGAGGTATCTTAGTAGGTCTGTTTATTTTCCCTCTCATACAAGTTAACTTGGGTATATTTATTTTTGATATTTTTAACTTCATCATGGAACCTGAAAGACTAAGGAAAGATGAATTGGAGTATGAGTTACGTATCAGGGGCATAACAAATATTAATACCGTGGATGAAATGAGGAAGAAATTTAGAGCAGTTCTTTCTATTGAGGATAAAACTAAGTTGTCGTTAACTAATGTTAGTAATTTAGATGCTGAGTCTGAAGTTAAAATATGTGAAGACAAAATTAATAAGATTAAAGATAAATCAAAAAGCGGTGATAGAAATGAATTAAAACAAATCCAAACCTTGTTATTTCATCTTTTTCATCGATTAGGCCGTATTGAGCTTGAAACTGATACAGAGCTAAATAAAAAGCGTTCCGAGCTTATTAGTCTCTGTTTAGATTTAATGAATGATAATACTGATAAATTGAATAAATTAGCTGACCGCCAAGATAAAGCTGCAGTTCGGACTTCCGAAATGTTAGAAGAAAAGCCGTCTTGTAGTTATGTGATTAAGAAAAGTCAAATTCCGGTAAAGGATTGGGGCGTAAAATTTTCTGGCGACAATGATAGCCTTAGCGTCGGAGCATTTTTAGAAATAATAGATGAATTGAAGGACGCTAGAAATACTAGTGAGGAGGACCTTCTTCGTTCTGGTTATGATCTCTTTCATGGCCCTGCTCTGATTTGGTACAAAGCGGCGAAGAGGGAGGTTAGCTCATGGAAGGAACTTGTTAGGTTGCTGCGTAGACAATTTGAGCCACCGGATTATGAAGACAGGTTATGGGAGGAAATAAGAAGTAGGACTCAAGGACCTAATGAACCTTTGGGAGTCTTTGTGGCAGCTATGGAAAACTATTTTCATAGGCTTTCGGAGCTACCGTCGGAAGGCGAACGCCTAAAACTTATAATGAAAAATATGCATCCTTTTTATCAAGATAGATTATGTCTCTTCGATATTGACTCTGGTGACCGACTATTAGAGTTAGGGAGAAAACTTGAAGCGACGAGGTGGAGAACAGAAGCTCACAGGCCCCCTCCTAGAAGAGGACTCTTAGAACCCGATTTGGCCTGTCCCACAACAGTAAGACGATTCAATCAAGTCCAGTCCGTAGAAGTTAAAGATGTAAGTAGTCCCAAACAGGCCACCTGGCGTTGCTGGAACTGTCAGAAGGAGGGTCATGTCAGTAAGAATTGTCCACTCCCTAGAAGGAAACATTGTTTTCGTTGTGAGAATGTAAGACCGCAAGCCCAAAAGAAAGGAGTTAACAAGTCCTCGTCATCGGGAAACGACAACGGAGGTCAGCCGTGAGTGGACGAGGATTGGCCTCTAACCCACAGTCCACAACATGGAATGCTTGGTTAGATATTGTGAGTGAGGTTATGGAAGGTGGAACGTATGTCGACCTTAGTCGTATAACGACGAAGAGAGACCACCGTCCCTACATTGACTTCAAGGTATTTGGGACGACCCTGACAGGACTTCTTGATTCTGGATCCACTCGCTCTATTATGGACATTGAAACCTGGAGTAAATTGTCACAGCTAGGTTTAAAGTTGAAAAGAGATGACTGTCCTGTAATTCAAGTAGCTACTGGTAATACTTCGAAGGTTTTAGGCTCCGTCAGGCTTCCAGTGGAATTAAATAAGAAAATCAAAATCATTGATTTCCTTGTTGTACCGACGTTAGCGTCTCATGTAATATTAGGCATAGATTTTTGGCAAAAGATGAGAGTGGTCCCTTGGTTTTCAGAACATATAAACTCTGTTCAGGAGGTAGAATCGGAATTTGTGCCAAAGTCAGGTTCTCTGAGGAGCCACACATCATTGACAAAATCACAAAAGGTTCGATTAGATAACTTACTTAAGAAATGTGAAGCAAAGAGTTCTGGAAAGTTAGGTTGCACATCAATGGTGGAGCATAGAATCGACACAGGAGACAATTCACCTATAAAACAGAGATACTACCCTGTCTCCCCATTCATCCAGAAGGTCTTGGATGAAGAGTTGGATAAGATGTTGAAGGACGGTATTGTCGAACCATCAAACAGTGCTTGGGCTTCACCTGTAGTTTTAGTGAAAAAGCCGGATAATTCCTATAGATTTTGCGTTGACTATCGCAAGCTTAATTCAGTTACTAAACGAGACGCATACCCTCTACCATACATTTCTCATATACTAGATCGCTTAAGGGATGCCAAATACCTATCTTCGATTGACATAAAAAGTGCCTACTGGCAAATCCCACTCGAAAAATCTTCACGGGAGAAAACTGCTTTCACCGTACCAAACAGGGGTTTATTCCATTTCCTTCGAATGCCTTTTGGCTTGCACAATGCCCCAGCTTCATGGCAGAGACTTATTGACAAAATAATAACCCCAGATCTTGAGCCACATGTGTTTGTCTACCTTGATGATGTTGTTGTTATTACCGGCGATTTTGAAGAGCATTTAAGAATTCTTGAGATCATTTTTCAGCGTCTCCTGAAGGCTGGTCTTACAATCAATTGGGAAAAATGTCAATTCTGTAGATCTGAGTTAAAGTATCTGGGATATGTTGTAAACGAATCGGGACTTAATGTCGACCCCGGCAAAGTAGAGTCTATTGTTGAATATCCAGCTCCGAAATCAGTAAAACAGGTACGGCAGTTTATTGGACTTGCTTCTTGGTACCGACGTTTTGTTTCTAATTTTTCCACTCTTATTAGTCCTTTAACGGAACTTTTGAAGAAGAATAAAAGTTGGAAATGGGGTCCTGAACAAGAAAGAGCTTTTCAACAGATAAAGGAAAAATTGATATCTGCCCCTATCCTCACGTGTCCTAATTTTGAGAAGCCCTTTTTCCTTCAAACAGATGCATCTATGTCTGGGCTAGGCGCTATCTTATTCCAAAGTGATGATCAGGGAGATAGACCAATAGCTTATGCTAGTCGTAAAACAACTCCACATGAAAGGAATTACACCACCACAGAACTTGAATGCCTTGCAGTACTGTGGGCAATCAAGAAATTTCGGCCTTATCTCGAGGGTACATCATTTACCGTTATAACGGACCATCAAGCTCTTAAATGGTTAAATTCGCTAAAGGAACCCCAGGGTAGATTAGCCCGCTGGGCTCTAGAGCTTCAGCAGTACGACTTGACAATCGTCCATAGGCCTGGAAAATTAAATGCGGCAGCTGATGCATTGTCAAGGCAATATGATGCCCAAATAGATTGTGTTGAGGATCTTGAGGAGCCAGAGAAATGGTACAAGAAGATGCTTCATGAAGTGAATACTTTTCCCCATAAATATCCAAATTGGAGAATTGAGGGAGGAAAGCTATTCAAGAACATCTTAGATAGGAAGAAGATTATTGACGATGATACATCCTGGAAGTTGGTCATTCCTAAGGCCCAGAGAAGGACTGTGATTGAGGAGAACCACGATCATCCTATGGCTGGTCACTTAGGAATATTTAAAACTCTTCATCGAATCAAAGAGAGATACTATTGGCCTGGGATGTCAGCGGATATTGGAAAGTATGTGTCAAGATGCCCAACTTGTCTTGCAGTTAAGCCTGAGCAGAAAGCTCCATGTGGCCTCATGGGAAAGCAAAGGAAGGTCAATAGACCTTGGCAGATGGTTTCTGCGGACATCATTGGCCCTTTGCCAATATCGTCCGGAAGAAACAGGTTTATTTTGACCTTTTCGGATTACTTTTCAAAATACTGCGTAGCAATTCCCCTGAGAAAGGCAACAGCTATGAACGTAGCTAAGTATTTTGAGAAAGATATTATTCTAAAATTTGGAGCACCCGATGTGGTGATTTGTGACAACGGGGTGCAGTTTAAAAGTAAGGAGTTCAGTAGAGTGGCCCAAGAATATAATGTAAAGCTGTGGTTCACGCCTTATTATCACCCTCAAGCTAACCCGATGGAGAGACCCAATCGAGTTATTAAAACCATGATAGCGTCCTTTGTCAAAGATGACCACCGGAAGTGGGATAGACATCTTTCAAAGTTCGAGTTTGCCATCAATACCTCGAAGCATGAAGTTACCGGATATACTCCGGCCTACATTAACTTTGGTAGGGAACTACGAAGAAAGGGGAACCTGGAACCTGCGGACAGGGATGATGGAGTAGTCCCCGAGGTGACAGAGAGGCAGGAGTACGCCGATAGGTTGAAGGATCTGCCAGCACTCTACAGCCAGGTCCAAGACAAGCTGAACCAAGCATACGAACGGAGTTCAAGGGCGTAAAATTTGCGTAGACGTCCCCAGAAGTATGCTGTTCGAGACAAAGTTTGGAGGAAGACCCACTTTCTCTCAGATGCTGGGAATAGGTTTGCGAAGAAACTGGCCCCGAAGTTCGTTGTAGGTGTGGTCAAGGAGCAGACTGGAAGCCAAACCTACAAGATCCAGGATGCAAGTGGAAAGGACGCTGGAGTATGGCATGTCAAAGATTTGAAGCCACATCCTGAGTAGGCTACGGTCCTTTTTTTTTTTGTTGTTTTTTTTTCTTAGAAAGAGGAGGAATGTTACATTGTTCTTTTTGTCTTGAATAGTTTGACCATCAGAATCAAGTTTTGGAGGGCTTTCCTCTTTTTCAGCATCACTTTCACTTGACCCCTTTGGAGGCCTATTTCCAGAGGAGGCAGGGGCTACTCTTGAGACAGGTTTCAAAGGAGATGTTGCAACAGTGGTTTCTTCTTCATCACTACTTGATATCCTGATGAAAGGGGATTCTCTCTTAGTTCGTTCACTTGAACTTTCTTTGGCAGACTTTCGTCTATTACTCTTTCTTGAAACAGGAGCATGATTCCAGGAGGGCCCATCATCTGATTCAGAATTACTTGGAATCCTTTTTCTTTTAGAATCTTCATCAGTATCATTTGGTGTCACTGGAGGCTTCATTGGCCTTTTACGACCTCTCTTGGTAGGGGATTCGGATTCAGGACTTTTAGGAGTTGAACTTGAGGTGGCAGGAGTCCTTTTTCGACCTCTTTCAACAGAAGGTTTCCTGGAAGGAGTGAGCTGATTTTTTCTTGTGGACTTTTCTCGTTTAGCAGTGGATTTTACTTCCCCTTCACTTCCAGATGGGACTTTAGCTGGGATTCTGCTAGGTCTAGGAGAAGGTGGAGTTGATAGCACAACCTCTGCTTCTTCCTCACTGTCTGATGCTATAGTCCTTACATCAGGAGATTTCCTTACAACCCTCCTCCTTTTCTTTGTTCTACCTGAACTCTTAGGTTTTCCTTTTTTCTCTGCATCACTATCTGACAAACTTGATAATAAAGGTTGGGGTGGTTTAGTCAAAACCTCACCGAGAATAATTTCTGAATCATCCTCAAGTTTTGGCTTTTCTACAGCTGGCTGGGGTTCTGGAGTTGGTTGCTTTCTTTCCAAAATATCCTTTTGTGGCTGGAGAAATGATTTTAAATCCCAACTAAGTTGTGGTTGCTCTGGAATGGGGTTTGGGTAGTCTTGAGTGGCAGCTGGAGGGGATGTACTTGAATCACTTTCTGAGGAATCAGTCCCTGAATATTCACTAGATGAACTTCCTTCGGGAGATGTAGGCATAGGTCTCTCAGGTTCAGGGACTACACTTGCAGGAGGAGAGGTCAAGACTATAGTTGGAATTGGTGAAGGTTCTGGTTCAATCCTGGGTTGTTGCTCAGGAACTGGAGGTTTGGGACATTCACTTATCTTTACATCATCTTCACTATCCTCAGAAAGTGCCAAGTCACTGATAAAATCATCGTTGTATGATTTTTGAGCATGCCCATTTCTGCTTCCAAGTTCATTAAGTGGCTTGTATTGTTTCTGAGGAATGGGTGTAGCTGGCGGTGGTGAGAGCGGCATCGGAGGTGGTGATTCCATCCTCGGTGATATCACTGAACTTTTGTGTTCCACTGCCTCTGAATACTGACTAAATATATCTGGAGTGAAATGGAATTTTGAATCCACTTCCTTCCTCGGGGTTGAAGCAATAGCAGTCAGGGGAGGTGTCACTTCCGTCATTTCTTTTAAAATGTGGTCAACGTCACTTGTTGAAGCAGTAGACCGCCCCATGTCCTTGTGATGCAGATCAAGATGAGGTCGATGTGTGTTCCTGTTGGGAGGCCTGGGCATGTGCAAAGGCGGCCCTTTTGATGAGTTTACGACACCATTTGCCCTCGGTTCAGTGTGCTTCACAGATTGGCCAGGGTAGAAGCCACGTCCGTGATAGGCTGGCTTCCCATCGGCAGGCTTCACGAACCCACCAGCTCTATTGGTGGGATGGTGATTCTGCCGTCCCTGGCCAATGGAGTGGTGAGGTGGCTTCTTGAACTCATGGGGCCTGGGAGGTGGTGGCGTGGGCCCAGGGGCCGGAGATGCCGGAGGAATACCGTCAAAGCCCAGCAACTGCTTTGGCTCTTCAAGCAGGTGCTTAACTTTATCATATTCCCCGAGCTTACTCTGAATATTCTGCCTGATTCTATCCCCGGGTGCGGGTGTAACCCTGACTGGAGCGCCGAATAAAGGGGCGCCTCCTGATGTAGGGCTCGGCTCAGAGTTCATCAGCGCTCGGGCCTGCCGATCCCGCTCGCGAAGTCGGTCCCGCTCAACGATAGAGGGTGGGACGGGAGAGCGGGCCATCGAACAGGCAAGACCTGTTACATTGTTTTTTTTGTGCCACCGTCGTGTCCCCCCTTTTCCTCCACTTTACAGAAGTTTCCAGCCAGGCGAGAATACACTGCCCCCCCCCTTCATGGCTTATTAATGTTAATATTAAGAATTATTTTATATTGGAATGTAGATTTAAGATTAGTTAAGTATTAGGTAGAAAATTAAATATTAATGTAGATATAAGTACTTAGTTTTAAATAAGTTAAGTTTAGATAAGTTAAGTTAGTTGTAGTTAATTAGATTAAATAGTAGCTAATGAGGGACAGGAGGGGAAGAGAGCCTAGACGAGGGGAAGGTGGAGAAATGTGATGGTGGGAGGCAAGCAGGCAAGGAGAGGATTGGGGGATTACGCCTCGTGCTGGTGCTCTGCCTTGGAACGGGAAGATATTTTTGTGCTGTAAAAACGATGCACTACAGCCTAGTCGTTTAGTGGCCAAGTAGTAATACTCGGTGGGTGTTTATTATTATTATTTATTGGAGATGCCGATTCACCATTTAACATGCTAGAATATAATTTTACAAAATTAAATAAATATTAGAAATTTACGAAACAACATTTTACAAATGTACAAAATAAATACAATGCACAAAATTAAATATAAATTGTTAGTATATTTACATAAGGAAAAAACTATAAACAGTTAAACTGGAAGGAAGCAAACCTTATATTCCACTTGCTATATTAAATTTTCATAATGATAACTAATAGCTGTTATATTTCATCAAATAATCCCTTATTTCTTAAGTGTTCTGATGCAGTACTGACATATAGGTTCATATTCCCTGCTCATTAGATACGAATGTGTTAGTCAAGTGTGTCCTGGGCATAGGAGTTTAGTACAATGTTGTTTTCTTCTAGAGTGTCTATTTCTTGAAGTCCAGTTGAGCGTATTTGATTTGATTCTCTAAGTTTAATGTCAGAGTATACCATAAATTATTCCAATCATGAATTACGGGTTTTGTTACTTCAGAGAAACCGTCATGGTGGGGTAAGTCCGAAAAATCTATTTATTCAAGTTCGTTCATTGATTCGTTGCGTTGTCTACTAAATTACTCTGAGTTATGCCCACATGGCCGGGTAACCAATAAATATTAATGTGTTGTTTTTTTTTGTCTAAGAATATAATTAAAAATTTCAATAAGGGGCTTGGTGGTGGAGTGTATGTCTTCGAGTGGCTTTATTGAACTCAATGAGTCTGTACAAATGACTATGTCTCTTTTAATAGTTGTGATGTTCGTCAATCCTAAGAGTAACACGTGTCATTCTGCCGTGTATATTGTAGTGTAGTCATGTAGTTTTTTGTGCACAGTATTGTCTCCTACCACTGCAGCTATCCCAGTCCCATAGTATGTTTTGGAGCTTCTGTGTATGTGGTGGATGTTTAGTGGTGTTAAAAAGTGTCAAGCAGAACTTATTGGTGCTACAGAATGTTTTATGGAACTTGCGGCAAAATAATTTCGCTGAAAGAGAAACCTGTGAATGGCCTAACAAATAGCAAGATTTTGGTCAACTGGATTAAAAATGACAAGCAACGTAAAATAAGTCGCCATATCAACCGGAAATATCACTTTATTGAGATGCTGTATAGAGTCGAACTCGAACTCATTTACAATGAAACATGTACTTAAGTCGAAGACATACTCACTAATGTTTTTGAAATTCTCATAATCATAGTCATATTTAAGCAGATTTCCCCATTACGGAAAATCAGCTATTGAGGTTGTACTCACGACGCAATTTTCAAAATTCCTTTATATCTTCCATTAATCCTATCCTAGTGATGACGAAAATAAAGTCAATTGTCAAAGTCGTTCAAAATTATATATATACAATCATACATATATATATATATATATATATATATATATATATATATACTAGCTGAGATACCCGGCTTCGCACGGGAATTCAGTTAAGGCTGGATGGTGATGGTATTTTTTTTGGCAAGGCTTTACTTTGCACAATATTTTGACATTTACCCGTCCCAGTGTTTAGGGTTAATACTCGTCGTTTCTGTGGATTTGTTAATAATAAAAATTTTAAATTCAGGCCTCCCTTATAACCCACACTCCTGCCCGTCCCTAGAAACGTTAGTATGGCTTATTATAAGGATGGCGTTAGTGCTAATACACATACCGAGTGTTTTATTTAGCTCGGTTGAGTCTTTTGTGCCAAATAAAATTGTTGACTCCCGCAATAATTTTTAGCGTATAACACCTTTATACGACGATATTGTATATAACAAAAGTTTCTCTAAATAACAAAATAAACAACTTTTGTTATGTGCATATTTGCCGAACCCCCAATAGGAAACGAAATATCCCTATTTTTAATTTCAGGCCTTCCTTATAACCCCCACTCCTGCCCGTCCCTAGAAATGTTAGTATTGCTTATTATATGGAAGGCGTTAGTGCTAACACACATACCGAGTTTGGTTTAGTTCGGTTGAGTTTTTTGTGCCAAATAAAATTGTTGACTTCCCCAGTAGTATTTAACATATAACTCATTTATACCTAGGTATACAACAAAAGTGTACATAACAAAAGTTACTCCAAATAACAAAATAAACAACTTTTGTAATGTGCATATTTGCCAAAAATGCAGTAGGGAACGAAATATCGCTATATAACCCCCACTCCTGTTCGTCTCTAAGAATATTAACATAGCCTAAAATCTAAGTTGGGTTAGTAGTAATATACATACCAAGTTTCATAAAATTCGGTTTAGCCGTTTATGCGTGAAAAGGTAACAAACAAACAAATAAACAAACACACGAAAGAAAAAAATGCAGTTATGGTGTCTATGACATGCGAAACGAAAAGTTATCGTGAAATTTTGCGAAAAAAATCAATGTACAGACAGAGGTTAATAATAATAATAATAATAAAATATTATATATATATATAAGGAGGTTAAAATATTATATATATATATATATATATTATATATATATATATATAAGGAGGTTAAAATATTATATATATATATATATATATATATATATATATATATATACATCTATATATATATATATATATATATATATATATATATATATATATATAAAATTGTAACCTCTGTCTGTACATTGAATTTTTTCGCGAAATTTCAGGATAAATTTTCGTCTCACATGTCATAGACACTATAACAGCATTTTGTTTCTTTGGTGTCTGTTTGTTACCTTTTCACGCATAAACGGCTGAACCGAATTTTAAGAAACTTGGTATGTATATTCCTACTAACCCAATTTAGACTATATAAATATCCTCTGAGACGAACAGGAGTGGGGTTTATAAGGAAAGCCAGAAATTAAAAATAGCGATATTTCGTTTGCTATTGGTTTTTCGGCAAATGTGAACATAACAAAAGTTGTTTATTTTGTTATTTAGAGTAACTTTTGTTATATACACTTTTATCGTATACCGAATTATAAACGAGATATACCCTAAAACATATAGTGGAAGTGAACAATTTTATTTGGGACAAAAGACCCAACCGAAATAAATAAAACTCGGTATATGTATTAGCACAAACGCTTTCATTATTACAAGACATACCAACATTTCTAGAGACAGGCAGGAGTGGGGTTTATAAGGAAAGCCAGAAATTAAAAATAGCGATATTTCGTTTGCTATTGGTTTTTCGGCAAATGGGAACATAACAAAAGTTGTTTATTTTGTTATTTAGAGTAACTTTTGTTATATACACTTTTATCGTATACCGAATTATAAACGAGATATACCCTAAAACATATAGTGGAAGTGAACAATTTTATTTGGGACAAAAGACCTAACCGAAATAAATAAAACTCGGTATATGTATTAGCACAAACGCTTTCATTATTACAAGACATACCAACATTTCTAGGGACAGGCAGGAGTGGGGGTTATAAGGGAAGCCAGAAATTAAGAATAGCGATATTTCGTTTCCTAATGGTTTTTCGGCAAATATGAACATAACAAAAGATGTTTATTTTGCTATTTAGAGTAACTTTTGTTATATACACTTTTTTCGTATACCGAATTATAAACGAGATATACGCTAAAACATATAGCGGAAGTGAACAATTTTATTTGGGACAAAAGACCCAACCGAAATAAATAAAACTCGCTATATGTATTAGCACTAACGCTTTCATTATAACAAGCCATTCCAACATTTTTAGAGACGGGCAGGAGTGGGGGTTGTAAGGGAGGACTGAATTTAAAAATAGCGGTATATCGTTTTCTATTCTTTTTTCGGCAAATATGAACATAATAAAAGTTGTAAATACACAACACTGTTTTTCTTATAAAAACACTTTACCGCACTGCACTAAGTCGCACTGATGTGACCATCAAGTCATCTGGCCATAAACCTGACTGTGGGGTACTGTGAGACTTCCTTTTAAATGCTTGTAGAAGTGTCTAGGCATAGAAGGTTCCAGTTCGAGGAAGTTCCAGGGAGACGGCTATAATAGATTTAGCTGTACTGGCTTAAATGGAGAGCAGGGTGAGACCGAGGCTTTTCCAAGAAGGACTAGAAGGGACTAGTAAGGACGCGACCAATCTCTGAACTCCTCCGCACTCCCCAATCACGTAGTTCCTGGTATATTTAATCTTCGCAACACTGCCGCCCACTTAAGCCTTTTCGTCCCGAATTGGCTCAATATCGCCGTTACCATACTTGGCCAGTCGCTCTAGGTGTACCACTTTCATTTCTGAAGGTATCTCTGAATCCTGTAGACCACGTCGTTCTATCTCTTGATCACCTTGTAAGGTCCCTCCCAGTGCGTCTGCAATTTAGGCGATAGTCCTTTCTTGCGTTGTGGGTTAAGTAGTAGAACCATTTGTCCTTCTGTGAATCCCTCCGTATTTGATGCTCGATCATACCTGTCTTTCATCTTGTCACTTGTCATTTTAATACGGCTGCGTATAAACTCATGCAGGTCTTCCTGTGCCTGGGAAGTATTTCCATTGTCTACGCAGGACCGTCTGGGTTTGGCCCCAAATTCCAAATCCACTGGCAGTCTTAGGTCTGCTCCAAATATGATTTTCGCTGAAGTACGGGAGGTGGAATCATGGACGGCTAACCGGTATGCCAGTAGAAATTTTGGTATGTGCACATCCCAGTCCCTTTGGTGTGTACTAAACACTTTTCTGAGATATTCCTCCAGTGTCAGATTAAATCTCTCAACCATGCCATCAGATTGTGGATGAAGTGGTGTCGTTCTTGTCGTTTTGATACCATACAATTCACACATTTCCTTGAAAATGTCCTGGTCAGAATGGAGCTCTATTGGAACCCCGTATCGGCACACCCAATTATTCACAAACGCATCTACAACCGTTTTGGACTCCTCGTTTGGGATGGCAGACATTTCGGGCCATTTTCTGAAATAGTCCATTACAACTAGGACATACCGGTTTCTAGCTTCACGGACAGGGAATGGACCAGCAACATCGATGGCTATCCGCTCGAAGGGGGCACCTGCGTTGTACTGCTGAAGCTTGTCACGACTTCTTCTCGTTGGACCCTTGGCTGCAATACACTCCTCGCAATTCGCTATCCAATCGGCTACAAATTGTTGACATCCCACCCAGTAAAATCTTTGTTTTATCTTTTCCAGGGTTTTTGTAATTCCCAGATGGCCGCCGCTGGGACCGTTATGGAACTGCTTCAATACCTCATTTATCTTGGAAGTGGGCACGACAATTAGGTCGGTTGTGGTTTTGCCATGTGTGCTCTCCCAAGATCGATATAAGCAGCCCTACACTAGTTTTAGGCTATTCCACTGGACCCAGTATGATTTCGCAAGTGGGCTTTCAGCTGATGTCTCATTACGGGTCGCTTTTCTGTTGGCCTCTTTAGCCAATATAATCTTTCTTTGAGCGATTGAATAGGCAAGGACAGGTGCTGTGCACACGAGTTCTTTGAGCCTCTGGAACACATCTTCCGCTGCCTCACTCCAGTGGTATGGTCGTGACTTTTTGGTGAGCTCATGCAAGCTGGCAGCTACCTGAGCAAAGTTTGGCACGAATCTCCTGTAGTATGTGCAAAGCCCCAGGAAGCTACGCAGCTCGTAAAGATTTCGTGGTCGAGGCCAGTCCTTTACTGCCCTTATTTTGTCCTCGTCAGTGGAGATGCCCTCTGCTGTTACCCGATGTCCCAAGTATTTGACCTCCTTCTGAAACAGAGCACATTTCTTTATGCTTAACTTCAGCCCAGCTGCTGTTATGCGACTAAATCCTTCATCCAGGTTTTTAAGATGTTCCTCAAAAGTCTTCCCAATAACGATTATGTCATCTAAATACACCAAGCACGTCTTCCAATTGAGACACTTGAGCACACGTTCCATTAAACGCTCAAAAGTGGCTGGGACATTGCAGAGCCCAAATGGCATTACCTTGAACTGCCATAAACCATTGCTTGCGCTAAAGGCAGTTTTCTCTTTGTCCTTATCGGCTATCTCTACTTGCCAGTAGCCGCTTTGCAGGTCCAAGGTAGAAAACCATTTCGTTCCAGCGAACGTGTCTAAGGTGTCGTCAATTCTTGGCAGCGGATAACTGTCTTTCTTAGTGACGTCATTGAGTTTTCTGTAGTCAACGAAAAATCTGGTGCTGCCGTCTTTCTTCTTTACTAGAACTATTGGCGAGCTCCACGGACTCGAAAATGGTTCAATGACTCCATTCCGCTCCATTTCATTGACACGTTCTTTGACTTCGTTCCGCTTCGCTAGGGGAACACTCCTGGGTGCATGTTTTATAGGTCTCGCTTCACTGGTATTTATTTCATGTTTCACTACAGCTGTTCTACCTGGGCTCTTATTGCTTAGGGCGAAGACGGAGGCATGTGTACTTAGCAACTCCTTTGCTTTGTTTCTTTCAGGTGATGACAGTCCTTTCGTCCATTTTTCCATTTCTTCTGCAATTAATTCGCGTTCCTTGGCTGTCATTTTCGGGTATCCTGAATTTTTGGCTCAATTAATTATCGCTTCTGGTGGCTCACATTGCCCTATTATAAAATTTTTGTTAATGGTCTTCTCGTTGTTGGATAGATTGAGTACTCTCACCGGAACTCGTCCATCGTCGCAGGTTTTCACGAGGGCTTTAGCTGTTATAATGTCGTCCTTAAACTCTTTTGGTTCTACTACCCACAACCGGTTATCCTCACAATCTTCTTCCACACGCGCCCATACTAAGGTTTCTGCATGAGGTGGTAGTTTCTGGCGTCCGACGGTAAATAGCCTCCTTACTGTGGCCTTGTTCTCGTATCCAACATCCAAGGGTATTTCGACGTTGCGCCAGATCAGAACTTGTTGGCCCATGTGCAGATTGATACCGTGGGCAATCATGAAGTCTGCACCGATGATCACTTCGTCCACTATGTCGGCGACAACAAATACGTGATCGGCGCTAGTGTTGGCGATAGTCAGTCGAACCTTGGCTCTTCCATAGACAGTGGCAGATTCCCCAGTAAAAGTGCGCAGTCGAACCTTGTCTAATGGTTCTACGGATCCTTTCATCAAATCAGGCCTAATTATGGACTGCGATGCCCCTGTGTCTATGGTGAGGACCTGCTTTCTTCCGTTGATAAGTCCACGAGCTGTAAGGTTGCTATTCTGTTGTTGTATTATAGAAATGGAGATTGTGGGGCCAGCGGTTGAAGGAGCTAGCTCTTGCCCCTCAGTGCTAGCTCGTTTTAGTTTAACGGTGTCTCTTGAGATTTGCGGTTATTCGTCCATTTGTTCTCTCTTGGTGGTGAAACAGATCTAGACCCCTTCTTTGGAGCTTTACAGTTACGTTGAAAATGGCCCTCTTATCGCAGTTGAAGCATTTTGAGCGTGATCTATTCCTTTGCTCCTCCATTAGTCGCTTAACTAATTCTTCTATGTCACCCCTTGACATTTGGGCGTCATTTTGAATATCAGACTCAAGACGCCGCACCTTGTAGAATTGTGGCTTTGAGATGACTTTAGTGGTCTCCTGGCTAGCGCATAAGAGATGTTTTCAGCAAAGGATGATTTTTGCATAGCACACACCGTGAATTTAACATCTGGGTCTCGTATACCACTAAAAAATGCTTCAATTTTGAACTGATCCAAGAACGGATGATTCTCACCTGGGTAAGTCAGCTGCACCAGACGTTCGATTTTCATGGCAAAATCTTGTAGCGTCTCATTTGGTTTTTGCACTCTGCCCCGTATTCCATCTTGTACAGTTCTCGCTTATGTTCACCACCGTACTTGCGCTGTAATGCCTGCATAATGTCCTCATAATTATTTCTGCTGATGGTAAACTCTCCAGGATTTCTGCAGCAGATCCCTTCAGTGCCAAAATCAGTTCTATGGCTTTTTCTTCATTACTCCATCCGTTTTTACTGACCACTGTCTCAAATTGGAACTTAAAACATTGAATAGTACGCTACCATCAAACGTAGGGGCCTTTATCGTGCTGAACTGTTTTGAACTAACTCTCACCGGACCTTCTCGAACTTGTAGATTGTCCATTTGAAATTGTAGCTCACGTATTTCATCGTCTATTCTACGATGAATCATCTATCTTTCGTTCTAGGTCGGTCATTTTCTCTTCAACATTCTTCTTAATGCCACAGAGTTGTTCATCAAACTCCCCGACTCTCTGTTCTATTGCTCCCACTCGTTTGTCCAATACCTCTGACATTTCATGGAGTTTTTGGTTGTTGATCTAGAAGCTTCCTGAAATTTTTCTTCTAGCCTCTCGCAATTGGCTCTAGAAATTTCTTCAAGTCTTTCGTAATTAGCTCTAGAAGCTTCTCGAAATTCTTGTCTTACTTCCGCTAAGATTGTCTCGTTGTTACTTCGAGAAGCTTCCTGAAATTTCGTTTCTAGGCTCTCACAATTACCTCTGGACGCTTCTAAGAGTTTCGGGTTATTTTTCATCATAGCGGCTAAGATTGAATTTAAATCTAAATTGCTGCTTGACATAGGAGTGCTTACAGTAATGTCTTCTTTATCGTCAAAATCGTGTGTACTCTCATCGATTCCACGTCTTTGGAATCCATCAATCTACCGCTTTTGTAGTTCAGCCTTGTTTCCTGTTGTTGGCAGACCCAATTTAGCCAGCTCCTTCTTCAGATGTTCCACTTTTAGTTCTTCAAACTTCACTTTTCTTGATTTTAATTTTGCAATCCCACTTCTGACACCAGTTGTTACGTTTTTTTATTACGAAACCAGTAATAAACGTTGTTAATAAGAGTTCTTTTGGATTGCAAAATTAAACACACACAAGTTTCACAGTTTATCACTGCACAATTTATTTCACAATGCACAATACTCTTGGTTAACTATTAATACTCACAGTATTACACTGATAGTGTCACTGTTCTTCAGATTTCACAGTCCAATAATTCACTCGTGGTCACTGAACTTCACAAAAAACGACGGCACTACACTGTCCTTTACTTCGCGGCACTGCACTGTCTTAAACACGCACTAAACTGTTACTGTTACGGCACAACACTGTTCTTCTTATAAAAACACTTTACCCCACTGCACTAAGTCGCACTGATGTGACCATCAAGACATCTGACCATAAAACTGACTGTGGGGTACTGTGAGACTTCCTTTTAAATGCTTGTAGAAGTGTCTAGGCATAGAAGGTTCCAGTTCGAGAAAGGTCTAGAAGTTCCAGGGAGACGGCTATAATTAGATTTAGCTGTACAGGCTTAAATGGAGAGCAGGGTGAGACCGAGGCTTTTCCAAGAAGGACTAGAAGGGACTAGTAAGGACGCGACCAATTAGCGGCACTTCTCTGAACTCCTCCGCACTCCCCAATCACGTGGTTCCTGGTATATTTAATCTACGCAACAATATATATATATATATATATATATATATATATATATATATATATATATATAGATTTGTTTGCTGACGCTCTTGCGGTCGCAATTTTCGTTTGATCATTACCAAACTCGATATTTGAGCGTTTCATGTAAAAATAAAGATCATTAATGGTGGGAGTCGGACCAGTGAGAGGGGGGGGGGTTTAGAATTTCAAAAATTCATCCGGATCGACAAATTGTATAAAATCTACATTATAGAAAATTTAACTTTCTATATAAGTTGTTATATACTTATTTCTATTCTGAATATTAACCGATATATTTGCATTTTTTAAATTTTCAGTATTCAGTGATCCCGTTCCTGCCCATGCCATTTTAAAAATAATCTGCTAATAAACTAACCACTTTAATTAATAACTATGAATCACTTTATTCAAAGCTTATATCCCAAATGATGTTTTCATTGATCTTTTACTGCGTGAAATATGTGTACATACTTTCGGTGTGGCGTCATCGTTTAAGATTTCAGTTCTATACTACATGATTATTATTAGAACAACACCACGAATTTTGACCATTTGCCTGTTTCATGTAAAACTAAAGAATCTAATAGGTAATGGCTAAAATCAGCCTGGGGGAGTTGGAAATTCGGAAATATCCCAAAATAAGAGCCTGATCCAAAAATGTTGTTAGAATTTTTAATTTCCTCCAACTATTTTTTTTTTATACATGTTTTCTCCCACTCAAATATTAACGGTGTTCATTTTTAGCAGATTTCCCTCAAGGCAAATCAGCTACTGAGGTCGTACTCATGACGCGATTTTCGAAATTTTTCTTCAAATGTCCATCGATCCTACCCAGGAGATGACGAAAATGAGGTCTGTTCAAAACTATATATATATATATATATATATATATGTCTGTTAGCGCTCTAGCGGTCGCAATATTTGTTTTATCTTTACCAAACTCGATACATAATTGTTTTATACAAAAAGACAGATCAAGTTCGTTAGTGGCTGAAATCGGAAAAGGGGGACGGGGGGTTTAGAGGGGGAGAATTTCGAAAATACTTAATATCTCCGTTATTATGCGTCGGATCGAAAAAAATTGTATAGAACCAATCTTATTGCAAATTTAATGTTCTATTAATCTTGTTATGTACATTTTTTCACTATCTTGATTATTAACTGAGATATGTGCAGTTTTTATTTTTCGGTTTCAGTAAACCCCCACTCCAACTCATCTAATATTAACAATATTCTATTATGTTATGAAGCATTTTATTTGAAGCTTAAATACCAAATATTGTTCTCATTGAACTTTTAATTTTTGAGATAAATGCCTAAACGTGAGGTACTTGGGAAATCTGCTTAGTTAACGCAGCCCCTGACAGACTTTTTTTTTTGGTTTCAGGGTTTTGTAACCCACCCCCCTTCTACTCATTCACTTTACACTATTTGTACCTCAGTCCCTCAACATCCCAGGTCCAACTAACATTTTAATACCTTTGTACATAGACTTCTTCCTGTGGGAAAAATATGGAATAGATAGGGAACTGAGATGACCAGGATGTCATATTTCAGGGCATTGGAAATCTGCCTAGTTTACGCAGCCTCTGCTTGATGGACTTTATTTCCTAGAGCTGCTGTTATATTATTGTAGACAGAGTTCCTTAGTGATGTCCTTGCTTGTATAAAATTTGATTTTAACTTTCCAATAAGTGCTTTATATATAGCCAACCCATGTACAAGAGAAGCGATTTACAAGAAGGAACTATATAGACTAAAATTACTTAATAGCTGCTATAAAGTGAATTAGTTAGGAAATGTGTTCTAAAATTTCGCTTTATTATGTTTATTTTAATACTTATTAATTAGGATTATTTCTCTATTTGTTATGACAGTAAATAAACATGCTTTATGTTTCATAATAATAATTTAGCTTTATTTACAACACTGGTAAGGTGTCGCAGCATTATCTTTGGTGTAGTAAAAGAAATTATTATGCTCAGATAATGAAAACATAATTAACATATTAGTTATCAGTTAATTTGAGCATTTATACCATGCTCTTTAACAGATTATCTCTGCCTTTGGATACTGATTGTGTTGATATTTATTATCTATGTATAACCATGTACGAATCTAGTTTTTCCAGGATGTAACAGGATGTAACAATGTGAATCTAACTGAACATCAAAGTTATTTATTTCATAAATATTTTTTTCAAGCTGATTGCCTTGAAAATGATCTTATTGTATAGCATATACCTGAAGATGTATTCCCAACCTTCCACTTTTGCTAGATATCTAATAAATGGGGATGTCTAATGTATAATATATTATTTTACCTCATTTTAAAAGCTGGTCAAAAATTTTTCCGAGTATCTTTCATGATATTCGTTTTACCTTTTATTATTATTATTATTATTTATTAACATCCATTTTGTTACTATGGATAATTGTGGGAAAGGTTATCTACAGGCGACCACCCTTTTCTATCCAGGGTAGGACTAAGGATTTTATTCAATGAGTTCATCACTAAATAAATTCCTATTAACCAGGCGGGAATCAAACACGCCACTTTAGATTTACCATATGAGATAAAGGCCAATGTTTTAACTGACATGGTTAATCTTTTATTAATCAATGGTGTTTCATTAGACATTTTCTCTTCTTTTTTTTAAATAGTTTTTACTTATTCTTATTTAAAGATATTAACCTGGGAGGGTTAGTAACAGAGAATAATATTGAATATTTGTAGACAAGAATGGAGGCTAGATACTTCTATGCTCAGCAAAAAGTCGTCAAAAACGCCTAGATATAACTCACACACAAATATATATATATATATATATATATATATATATATATATATATATATATATATATATATATATAAATATATAAACGTATATGAGATCTGTGGAGGATAGCTTTCTGCTTATTAATTATTGTCCACTTATTGCTACTGTAGTTAGCCTAAAAAGCTTGAGCCTTAAAGGGTCCAATTAATATCACATAATGTCTTAAAAGTGTTCAGATACATCAAAAGATCCAGAAGTAGGAGAAAACGATTTTCCTAACTTCTTGACAAGTGTGATTGTAGTAGAGGTAGGATCAAAATTTTTAAGTCTAATGGCAGAAATATCTGAGTAAAAATCTCAGCTTGATTTTGGTGACAATAAATATGTATATTAGCCTTTTAGCAGATTTCCCTTAAGGGAAATCAGCTATTGAGGTTGTACTCATGATGCAATTTTCGAAATTTTTCTTCAAATGTCCATCGATCCTACCCAGGAGATGACGAAAATGAGGTCCGTTCAAAACTGTATATATATATATATATATATATATATATATATATATATATATATATATATATATATATATATATATATATCTATCTATATATATATTTGTCTGTTACCGCTCTAGCGGTCGCAATTTTTGTTTGATCGTTACCAAACTCGATATTTAGTCGTTTTATGTAAAAAGAAAGATCAAGTTCGTTAACGGCTGAAATCGGACCAGTGGGAGGGGGGGTTTAGAGGATAGGATTTTCTAAAATTCGAAATATCTCCGTTACTATACGCCGGATCGAAAAAGTGTACAGAATCAATCTTATTGCAAATTAAATTTACTACAAATATTGTTATATACATTTATTCCCTATCTTGATTATTAACCGAGATATTTGCATTTTTATGAAATTTGGGCCGATAACGGATTTTTGAATTTCCCGCGAAAAGCTAGTTTGGCCCTTTGCCGTCACCGTTTGGCTCTCCTATGGAGATTTCTCTACTGTATAACTTCACGTGGGAAATCTGCTTAGTTTACGCAGCCCCTGCGTGACGGACTTTTTATTTTTTATAACAAAATCCTGAAATTAAATATTGTCTGGCTTCTGAAGACCTATGTATAAATCAAAAATGGATTCAATGCTACTCTTATTTGAACAAAATATTGGAATTACTATACTGTTGTCTTACAATTTGAATATTTTTTGTTGTTTCCAATTTTACTCGAGGAAAATTCAAATTATTGAAACAACAAAGGAAACATGGCAAAGACCTGAACAATTTCAAATGGTATATTTATCTATTCAGAAGTAATGCTATGATAGACACATGGTCAGCCTAGTGTATAATTGGGTCCTTTCAAAGACTAAGAACCAAGAAATAGGGAAAAAATAAAATTATAACTACAAAATCAATATGAAAAATGCATTTCTCCTTATTTACAAAATTTGTGTTTTATTACTAAATCTTAGATTAAATTTTACATTTGATAATCTTCTTAGAAAAAAGAATCACATGTTTTTAAATTTTTATACAAATGTATGTCCTTAGCAAACAATTCAGGAAATATTTTGGAGGTTTATTGAGTTAGTCTTTGTGATGCGTCTGTTTACTGTAAGATGATTATTCAACCATAATGCCCCCTGAAAAAAAAAAAAAAAAATTAAATGTACTTAAAATATATGCCAAAGATATTTCTTAACTTAAAGATTCCTTAGGTAAAATAAATAAATAATAGGATAACCACATTGAGATTGAGTATCATCTTCTTACTAATTGAACCTCTTTATCAAATTAAATTATTTGATGGAAGGTTAACGAATAACATCTAATGCCATTTAATCACTTTGATGCTCTTCAAGAATTTTGAGGTTCAAGAGAATTTTGATAAATATTTCAATCTCCTATGGAAGGAATTCAGACAAATTCTGTCTACACAAGTCTGAAAGTGACCAAATCAAGGGTAGTAGTCCCTAATGCTTTAAAGATATGCAAAATATTAGGTTTGGTCAGGTCATGCCCCATTGGATGCAATAATGAAGATAAAAGGGAGAAACACCCGCTGGTTGGGGAGAATTGAATACTACCTACTAATAAAAAGTGCAATAAAATTAAATATAAAAATTATAGTGGTACAGTGCTTCTTTGCACAGCCAATAACATCTTGCCAGTGGTAATTTATTCACATTAACAGTCTCTGTTGGAACGTGAAGTTGCGAATACAACATACAAGCCGATCATGAGGCAGGTAGTTACATATGTCAGCAAATCACCAAGAAAAAGTGAGCCCTCCTGGTCTAAGAAAAAAGAGCAAAGTGTTGTCTGAGGGTGGAAGAAATTGGATTAGAGAAAGAGTAGTACAAATAAAGGATCAGAAGAGACTCATGTCTTACAATTTCTGTGGTGTATTAAAGTAACCAAGTTTTATCGTCACATCACCCTATACATTTGTCAATCATCAACTGTCAAAATGAAGTACACTAGATAGAGGATAGATTAAACAATTTTTATAGAATGCTACAAAAATCTCCCATTCACTGTCTAATCCTAAATATATTTTACTAAATTAATTAAATGAATTAATTTCAATGATTTTCTTTAATTAGTGCAATTATTTATCTTTCTCTACCTTGAATATCATAAAAATAAACACAAAACAGCTTTAGTAAAATAACTCTAAAAATTCTACAGAAAAAAAAAAAGCTATCAACAGCTTATTGACATTTCCGTTTTGCTACTCTCTCCTTACTTTCTGAGTAATCATGATTGCTTTAAATTTATACTTTTAAAACCCAAGGGTTATACTTTTAACTTTAAAATTGTAGTTCGACAAACATTGTCCCAGAAATTAGGAAAACTGTAGTTCCACAATTATTTAACACCCAATTTCACTAATAACTAGAATTTGGAGAATGGTACTTCTTGCATATAATAAATATTAAATCTTCATTAATGTATAGTTTTAACAAAATTTATTTTTATTTACTTACAATCCTTTAGAGCCTTTTCCCCCTGCAGAGGCGCTGGCAGAAGCGTCGGCTTTGCTACTTGAGAATCCACTTCCAGATCCTCCGCAAGTTCCAGTGGAACATCCACCTCCTCCTCCACAGCCTCCTGGCCCACATCCTCCACTACCCCCAAATCCTCCAGCACCACCGCCTCCATTTCCATATCCACCACTACCTCCAAGTCCACCACCCCCAAGTCCACTACCTCCAAGTCCACCACCCCCAAATCCACCACTACCTCCATGTCCACCACTGCCTCCAAATCCACCACTACCTCCAGGTCCACTGCCACCTCCTAGTCCACCACCACCTCCAAGTCCACCACCCCCAAATCCACCACTACCTCCATGTCCACCACTACCTCCATGTCCACTGCCACCTCCTAATCCACCACCACCTCCAAAGCCCTTCCCACCACCACCATAACCTGATCCGCTGCCTCCTCCACCACTACCTCCAAATCCACCACTACCACCTGATCCATAACCACCACTACCACCTCCTCCAAATCCACCACTACCACCTGTTCCATAACCACCACTACCACTTCCTCCAAAGCCGCTGCTTCCACCACCTCCAAATCCTCCACTTCCACCACTACCTCCAAATCCACCTCCACCTAATCCTCCACCACTACCTCCTTGCCCACAACCTCCAGGCCCACATCCTCCTCCTCCTCCACCACCATTTCCAAGCCCACCGCCATTACCAAATCCCCCAGAACCACCACTTCCATAACCCCCACTTCCATGACCGCCAGAACCAGCGCCTCCACCTCCACCTCCCCCTCCTCCTCCTCCACCACCACTGCCAAATCCTCCAGATCCTCCTCCAAATCCTGGGCCACCGCCGCCTCCATACCCTGGCCCACTTCCACCTCCAAATCCTGGACCGCTACCACCCCCGAATCCTGGACCTCCACCACCGCCTCCAAATCCTGGACTGCCGCCACCTCCAAATCCTGGACCACCTCCTCCACAGGTTCCTGTACTACAGCCTCCTTTGCCACCTCCAAAGCTGCTAGATGATGCACTGGCACTGGCCTGACTGGAGGCAAATGAACCCCCACCACCATAACCCAAGCCACGTTTTGATCGAATCTTTGTTTCATTTGTCTGCAACAAAATATACATAAAATTATGATCAACTAACAACCTAGTCACATGATATTCATAAGGTCATTCATTATGACAGCTCTTGTAATTTGTACGTTCAATATATTATGTGCATGGTTTTTATTATCATATATTAAAAGGGGTAAAAATAGAATTCCTTATCCTAATGAGCATGTTTGTTTTAAAAAGCAGAAAGAAATGTATGCCATTAAATATAGAATCTTACACTTTTTAAAAATTGATCTGAGAATTGAAGTAATGACTTCTTTGGTTGATTGAAGTAAAAGTACAAAATGATTTACAAAAATTTTTGACTCTGTATGAAAATAAGTGTTGAAAAGAAACACGCTCACTTCTTAAAACTGTAAGACCATTGACAAAGGGTAAAATTATTTGAATAGTTCACCAAATGAACTCAAATTAAGGTCTAATATAGCTTTGATATGTATTTTTGTGGTGATTTCACATATTTTTCTCTTTAAATTAACCAGTTCAAAATAGATGCCTCATGTGAGTTGTATGAAGAAAAAGGAATTAATTCTTAACGCTTACGATAGATATTAGGTATAAATACCTTTTACTTAGAAGTGCACTTTTATTTGTTAAGTTATCAGCTATATTTTTATGTTATGTATTTTGTTTCCCTTCTTAAAATAGGAAGAAGGAAAGAAAAAAGGGATAAATGACCTTAAGTTACCTAAAACTATTAAATTGGATATTAACTGTTGCTAATACCTTAATAAATATTGGAATTGCCAATTATTACAATTGTTTCTTTTTGTAGATTAATGCATCAGACATTTTTGAAAAACCTTAATGCTTTGAAACATTGATTTTTTATCTATCCATCATTTAGTTTAGCCAATATATTTTTTTTTCATTAATCATCCATCCTTATGAGAATATTTTATAGATGATATCTCTCCATTCGTTAGAGCATAAACTAAAAAGAGTTTAAGGTGAAATGGTGGAAGGATAAAAAATAATGAAATTGGTCACTTTACTTAGTTATTTTTTTCTCTGCATGCTTCTCACCCTATAATGCTCCCTTAATTACACATAAAGAGATAAAACCATCAAGGCAGGTATATCAAGATCTCTATATGTATGGACAACCCCTGAAGAGGTATCATATTAGACTGAAACAAGTACGATGAAAAAAAAACTAAGCATAAGAGATTCGTTTTTTCCCATGCTTTGACATTTCGCCATTTTACCTTTGAATGAAATTTTGATTGTTATATTTTCAAGATAAAAACATGTTAACTTTATTACTGAGATTAATTATTTTGATAGTTTTTAAATTATTGATTCAATTTAGTAAGTCCGTCACCAAATATATTCCCATAGCTGTGTGGGAATCATTCTTGCAACGCAGTAGTACCACAATACAAGCATTCATTCATATGACTGATGAGTTAAATGTTTTCTTTCATTGGCAGGGATCGGACCTGTAATGGATGATAATATGATAATAAGCAGCCTTTTATAAAACATTTCATCATTCTTGCAACGCAATAGTACCACAATACAAACATTCATTCATATGACTGATGAGCTAAATGTTTTCTTTCATTGGCAGGGATCGAACCTGTAATGGATGATAATATGATAATAAGCAGCCTTTTATAAAACATTTTGGTACACTCGATTTAAAATTATTGTGACATATATGACTCTGCTCGAGTTTATTGGATCAAAGAATGGTGTTGAACAAAATTTATAGATATTTTTATGATAAACAATTATAAGGTTCTATATAAATTTTTGGAATCTCTAATTAGTTAGGAATAATTTGATTTTTTGATTTTATTTTTGCCCTCCTCTGAGCCCTCTAGTCAATTTAAATCAAAAGAGATATGCACGAATAGATGTTTTAACATTCCTAAATATAAAATGTTAACACTCTTAGATTTGTGAGTTTAATGTGTGTTTCGTACTCACATAAAGATGTCACTCTGATACTAGTTAAGCTGGGTTCAGGAGAGCCATCCCACTACAATAATTCTTTATTTCGTGATAGCAAGAAAAACGTAAGCTTTATGTGAACTTAGACAGTGAAATTTATGCCAGCTTTTACAGAGATTTTTTTATCAGTTAGTTGAATTACCAGTAGAAAGTATTACATTCTTATCTTTTAACAGTTAAAAGAAAATTTGTTAAATTATCCTCTTATAATCGCAACTTGGGCTATATTGTTGTAGGAAGTGTAGAAAAAACTTAGAAAGAAAATTGAATTACAAGAAAACATAACATTGATTAGAAACCGGGACACAATGCAGAATAAAACAAATATAATTTAAAATGAAAAACGAAAGTAAATAAATAATAAAAGTATTTTTAATTCATAGATAAAACTATATTATTTATGTAATTATAAAGTTTATTTTTTTTTTTTAATTTTAGAACTTAAGATCAATAATTAATTTTAAAAAATAATCTTTTAAAAGCCATAACTTGCTAATCTCTCTCTCTCTCTCTCTCTCTCTCTCTCTCTCTCTCTCTCTCTCTCTCTCTCTCTCTCTCTCTCTCTCTCACACACACACACACACACACACACACATCACAAACGAGCATGTGAAAAATGAAATTTAAAACTGGCATTGCTAAATTTTTGTGAATATGGAATAGTTATTTTCATCACTAGTACGCAAAGTGTATCTTTTCTGTACGAGGTCGAGTTTCACGTACGAGGCGAAGCCGAGTTCGGGAATAAGACCGAATACAGAAAAGATACTTTGCGTACGTATGTTTAAAATGACTTTTCATTATACTGTACCTATTCTTAAAAGGAAATAAGGTAAATATTTTAATATTTTTATTCTTATAAAAAAAATCAGAAGATAAAGATATGAATTCTAAAATATGAAACATATGTTTATTAAACTGCAAAGGTTATTCAACAGATAAATAGAATAGGCAATAGACCTATAATTTAAAATTAATATTTATTGTGCAATTTTTATTGTTACTTATATTAATACCTTTTTGCGGTATTGATTGCTTAATTATTGACAAATTTTTGTTGGTGCAATATACAATGAATATTCATGCAATATACAATGAATGATAGTATAATGAGGAATAATCCAATAACAGCTGTTGCTTTTCTGTACTAGTAAAGAAAAGTATCACTTTGCGTACTCAAACGATACACTGAAAACACATGTTATTTTAATAGTACAATGAAAATATTATTGGAAGTTGAACTATTACGAGATAATAGATGGGTTATCATCATTTCGTAAACCATTTAGAAACTGTAAGTATTCACATATCTCTTTCACTTTAACAATTTAGTAAATGAGCTAGTAGCAAATATAACATTTAGGTCTTATTTTTGGTTTGATATCCATGGGAACTTCGATTTTAAATTGTTTTTTTTTTAGTTCCCTCAAGTTTGTTTATAAAGGCTAATGTTAATATTTTTGTAGTTAGTTTGGTATGTTTGTAAAGTTCTTTGTTTAGTGTTGTTCTCAACTAGTCACAGGATGTGTTATGTAGTTTAGTATTTCATAGCTACCTATATTTAAACATTTTGTTTATTATATGATAAATGCTTTCCAATGATACTAAAGAACTTCATGAGTCAGTGAAAATGATGATCTTCGTATTATGGATGTCTTTTAATTTGGATTTGAATGAGTTAATAACATGCAATTCCAAGGAGTAAATACGTGTTGCTTAATAGACAGTTTCCACACTTGAAGAGATTCGAAATTTATCTCTTTCCTCTTGTTTTAACTTCATTTACAATAATTATACATGTGACTTGCGGTAAAGATCTGAATCAGCCTACAGGATATTCCTCCGTTTTAACCTTGCAAGTAACATTTGCATTTCTCTCTGGAATTAATAAGAGCCAGCAACGAGTTAAATTGCGAAATCCATAATCGCTCTCTGAAAACGAATAGCTTATAACTATCCTTAAACGGATTCTTAAAGTGAAGTCATCTCTGCCAAGATGGGCAACATTTAATGCTTATATTGGCCTTGGAAATCTAATCATCTCTTGTCCCTTATTGAATGTTCGTTTTCATTGTAATATTTAAATTACGACTTCGGGGTTTCAACGATATTTGTGATGCATAGAATATGAACACCCTTACTATAAATTATTTTATTTATTTAAATGAGTTCCGCAACACCGGCGATTTACTCATAATTAAATCGTGCACAAAAAAAGAATAGCAAAAAAAAATGAAGGAAATGTAAAAATTATGTTCAGCTTAATAATCATATATTTAGTCCTTAAATTGTGCGTGTCTACTTTAAATTCATTGAGATGCACATTAAAAAAAAAAATAGATGTCAGTTTTGATTATTTCACAATCACATGTTTTTTAAGGGGACTCGTGGAATAAAATTATTTGAGGAAAGACTTTTTTTCTGTTTAGCGAAAATGTAATGAATTTTATATTACTGGCTTTGAAAACTCCTTTTCAAGACAAGCTTATTTTATTTTAAATCTTTCAGCACTAAAGCTATAAGAGACTGCTGTGAAATAGGAGTTTTTTAATTTCTCTATATAAATATATTAGTTATCTAATATATAGCTCGCTATAATACTCATATATGGATAGATTTACAATGGGGACGGCAGAAAAGAGAAAAAATGTTGGAATTAGCTTACATGCGAATGCGAGAAGATCAAAGGCTGAACTTTCTCTTTTAGCAGATTTCCCTTAAAGGAAATCTGCTATTTAGGTCGTATTCATGGCGTGATTTTCAAAAAATGTCTTCAACTGCCCATTGATCCTACCTTGGAGATGTCGAAAATGAGGTCCGTTCAAAATTATATATATTCTAGCAGGCCCGAAAGACCTTGTCCTGCATGATATTTAAAGCGATTGGGATATTAAATTTAATAATATTATGTTTAAAACACAAGCTACATCTAATAACACAAAAACCACTTTTGTTATGTGCACGTTTGACTAAAAACAAAAAGAAAATGCAATATCGCGAATGTTTTATTCAGGCCTCCCTTATAACCCCCACTCCCGTTCGAACCTAAAAAATTTAATATAGTTTATAATCATGGAAGAATTGATGCTAATTTACATATAGAGTTTTGTTAAGTTCGGTTCAATCGTTTGTGCCAATGAAATTGTTGGCTCCCACTTTAATTTTTTAGTGTATATCACGTGTATACATTCTTATACGACAAAAGTGAATATAACAAAAGTTACTCTAAATAACAAAATAAACAACTTATACCCTATGCATATTTGCCGAAAACCCAATAGGAAAAAAATATCGCTATTTTTAATTTTAGGCCTCCCTTAACCCCCCCCCCCTCCAGCTCCATCGCCCTGGCTGATGATTTGTGAATCTAAACTATCCAGGGAGTCACCCAAAGGCATACAAAAAAATTCATTCAAATCGGTCCAGACTTTTAGGAGTTCAGTGACATACACGCGTACAGTAGAATTATATATATAAAGATATATATACATATTTATATATATATATATTTATATATATATATATATATATATATATATATATATTTTCAGTTGCCGCTCTAGTGGTCTCAAGTATTGTTTTATTGTTACCAAACTCGATATAGAACCGTTTTATCTAAAAGAAAAATCAAGTTCTTTAACGACTGAAATAGGACGGGTGGGGGGGGGATAGGTGGGAGGAATTTCGATAAGTCGGATCAAATAAGTGTATAGATGGAATATTATTGCAAATTCAATTGCCTATAAAGTTTGTTATATAAATAAATTCTCTATCATAAATATTAATGGAGATATTTGGATTTTTTAGTTTTAAGCCTTTAGGAAACCCTCACTACTACTAATGTAATATTGACAATAAGCTATTATATCATGGACTACTTTATTCTAAGCTTAAGTACCAAGTATTGGTCTCATTGAACCTTTACTTTTTGAGATAAATGTGGGAAATCTGCTTAGTTAACGCAGCCCTTGCGTGGCGGACTTATTTGTTTATCTCTCTAAATTACGGATAGTCATTTATCAAAAATTTACCTTGAGAGGTTCAAGTCCAAGAAGGAGGACACCAACAGGTTCTTCCTGGCCATCAGCTTTAGTTCGTATGCCAAGTATCTGGAAAATGTGCACCCTGACCACTTTGGGCTTACCGTCACCTTGACTAGATGCAGGTTCTATAAGTTCCACTTCGCCCTTAGGAGCAACCGGAACAACTGCATTGTCTTCTGTAAGAATAATTAATAGACATTTTAACTAGTATTTGAAAACTAAAATTCATATGGAAAAACTCAACAACAAAATACATTTTCAACATAAATGGAGTTCAATAAAAATATAAAAAATATCAAATCTGAGATGGATGTAAATACGTGCCTAATGGAAAAGCTCATTTTTATACATAACATAGTACATTGTAAAAATAAAAAATATCTTCAACATCATATCATTTTTGTGTCCTTCTTTTTTTTAATGTTAGTACCTAAAAGGACTCTGTATATGATTTTGGTTTAAATTTTTTCCTAAACTGCTGTCACTAGAGAGAGACAACCTGGAATCCATTTATTTCATATACCCAATTATTATTGAGCCTTTAGGGCAACCAGCATAACACACATAAATGAATCTTGTTAAAACATTTCTGAGTTTAAGGTAATTTGTGAGGGTTTAAAGTAATTGAGTAAAATCATTATGATATATGCATGTCTAGGGTTACTGGAAAGGAAGAAGTTACTCAGACAAGTTAACATTAAATTTCTTCTCCAGCCCCCGACCACTCCGAGATGGACCTACATTAAATGGGAATTACTTTGGGAGGAAAGTTTCATTATCTAAATGATTAGATCGGTAGGTAAATTTCATCGTAAATAGAAGCATATCTCAACATTATGACTGCAAAGTCACTTTTAGCCAAAGGTGAGTTCATCTGCATCCTTGAAGTGATTTGTGACTTGCATTTAAACAGTGCTTAGTGTTTGTTTAGTTTATTACCTTTAATGACCGGTGTGTGAATTGCTTATTGTGTTTTTTCCACGCCTGAGTTCTACAATCCGAAGATACAATCGAACAAAAAAAAAGATTAGCCAAGGATTTCATGTATCTTAGATGATTTGAAGGTTCATGATTAATGGGTCTTGCATTGCATTCTTATTCACTATTCGTTAGGAGTAGTCTAAAATTTTGGCTTCCTTATGATGTAATGAAGAATATTGGCTTAGAAGGATATATCAAGCGATCTCTTTGGTTGATTAATTCGAACCTCCTTAAAGGAAATCAGCTGATGGGGTTTCTCCGAATCGAATTTTCGAAAATGTTTCTAATGCCCATACTAAAGGGTGTTTTTTCCCCAAATGTATCCGTTATTAAGAGAAGGATTGGAAAATTTCACCTTACAACCTTTCTTGTTTGGAAATTTAGTTTTCTATAATTGTTCTTCAATATATTTTTTCTCTTCTTTGAAGATATTTCCCAAATTTTTAGTTTCCCCCATTCAGATACCCCCTACTTATTTTGCATTTACAATAAAGTGACTATTATAAAACGTTTCATCCCAAGGTATTCCAATTATCCAAGTTTCTTTTTATTGGACTACTATGTGAGATAGGTCTAAGCAAATATGTTTGGTGTAACGTCATCATTTAGAATTTCACTTTCTAAACGACATGATTTATATTTTATCAATGGCATACGCCTTTCTAAGTGTCTTGCAAAATCAAAGAGATATAGGCTGAAATCGATTTGGGAAGAGGGGGTGGATTTAAGGGGAGGGAATCAAAAATTAGAATTATCTGCGTTTTAGACGAATCGGATTGAAAAATTGCATATAGCTAATTTTGTTGCAAATTTAATTTTCTTGAACTATTGTTTTTTCGTGTTTTCCATAACTTGAATATTATACAAGTATTTTTGTATTTCATTTAGTTTCAGCCTTTTGTAAACCACCACTTCTGCTCATCCGATTTCACATTAATGGAGTACTTGATTACTAAAACATCTCACAGTCATCTTTATTTTTACTCCTGTTTAAATAGGTTTCTTACTACAGGAAAAATAGACAATTTATGTGAGATGAGACAAACAGTGTGTCATATTTCAGTAAGTGGAAAATCTGTTCAGATTACGCAGTACCTGCGTGACTGAATTTTTAAATAGCCTTGGGAATAATAGGGAATTGAGAAAAACTAGTATAGATTGTATTTAAACATGAAAAATCAACTGTGTAGTCGAATGCTTATAAGATAATGTTTAGCTGTGCACCTATGAGAATTCGAACTGTAGAATAATGATGCACGTTATTCACTTCTTTTGTTACAATTGCATCAACGTCAACGGAAAAAATAACATATTCAAGTAGTAAATCGTTTTTGTTTAATTTGTATTTTCAGCATTTCATTATTTATAAACCACGATTTTTTAAAATTAAATACAGGAATAGTTCTATTAATGTTTATTTCGATATAGGTAAATACATCTTTTAAAGGAATCAATTCACAGAAAAGATTTGAATTTAATAGCCCTAGACGTGTTATACATATGATTTTTTATTTGAGGAAATTCTATTCTTAATATGTATTCTACATATTTTAGTGATCCATGATGATGGACAGCAGAATTATTAAATAAAATTAACTTAATAAATCAAAATATTTGCTTCTATCAACGTTGATTCATAATACAATTGGTCATTCATAAAATAAAACTTATTATTGTTTATATTTTTTCAAGCCAAACATGAACAACAATAACTATTAAAAAAATAAATAAACTACGATTCCTTCGAGATTCAAGTTTGCACAATTATCTGAACATAGTTGATAAATAAATTGCATCTTTCATAATCACTAACTAAAAATATATTTACATAAAATATTATCAGTTATTCGGTTACAACACCAAGACTATTAATTGCTTTAAGGCTACTAATTAATTCTATCTCCGTGAATTTTCCATTCCTTTTTTACGGGGCAAAAAACAGAATTAGATTAAATGATTCTAAATAAAAATGCACACGTGTACCGCCACCAATGTTTATGTTTATATTTATAGTTATCTGCGTAAAAATACTTTTCACATTTTCTTTTTGGTATTTAGTTTTTGTTCGCTCTGCGTCAGTCTATAGAATAAAGATTAGAGCATAGTTGATAAAGCTTCAATCGAGACAAAATTTGTTGAAGACTCAAGCGTATTTATCTTATATTAGGACTAACTAATGCATTAGGAAGTATATATTTATTTATATCTCATAGGGAATGAAACTTATTGGCTGCAGAAAGTAAATACTTCATATTTTGACCTTCCACCTGATTATTTTTAGTGGATATACATATAATTTAATTCTTTTATGCGCGAGAGCAACTAAAAATACATCGTTATAGTGGAAGAGAACTCCATTCTAGCCAAACATTGATAGTAGCCATTCCTCTGTATCCTGCATGTAGTGACAAACGTTAAGCTATAGATTGGATACGTTATCGAACTATTTATCTAGGTAGGTGAGAGTGGTGTAGATCAGTGAGGACCTATACCCCAGCTAAGTTGAATCGCTCAAACAAAAATGATTAGAGATTATCGATTTATGGTATTTGTTGCACTATTATTGTATTATGGATCCATACACCATGCTTTATAATATTTTGTTAGGGTGTATTGGTGGAGGGGAGGAACTGACAAGTAAGGCTGGGAATATGCAATAATGATAGAGATTGTGAGTTCATGAGGAGGTAGATGTATTCCCATTACAACATGAGCATATATGAATACACTCAGCATTAAGAAGGAATCAAGGAGCTATTCAAGCCCAAGAACAAAAAGGCTTACTGTAGTTAGCTTGCTCGTAAGAACCACGGCAAAAAGAGCTTTATGTCTCCTTACAATCCAATCTAGCTACATCTTGTATTTACTATGTCTGTTTACATGTTCATTTTGATGCTGTCAGATTTCATTCTTCAAGCCAATTTAGTCAAAAGAAAAAACTCTTTCAAACGTGAATTTATTTGGAAGCTGGTGGAATAGCAAACGTAAGCTTCTCTCCTTAGTATTTACCCAATAAGCCGTGTATTAGAGAGTCCATATGTCTATGTGGGAAGTAAAAATGTATTAGCATTTCAGAATCAAGATTTAAACAGTTGGAAGAACGATTTAATTGCATAGCACTCAAAGGTTAGCATATTAATCTTTTGTACTTGATGCTTCATTGTGAGTCAGTCATACAATATTTCTGAAATTATACTACAATAGGTCTTCTGAAAAGATATTCCAAACACTAATTTAATTTTACATATTTCTAATTAACTAAAGTAACAAATTGGTTTGATGGCCACTTTTTTATGGGAGTGAAATTTAATTTTACAGTAAATGTTGTTGTTATTTATTGACACCCACGTTTTGCAAATAGGCTAATTGCGTCAGGTTTTCTGTAGGTTACCACTGCAGGTTGGAAGTAAGGACTTTTTTTAATGAGCTCGTCACTAAATAAATTCCTAATGCCCAGGTGGCAATTGAACTCACGACTCTAGGTTTACCCAGTGAGATTAGGTCCAACGCCTTAACTCACATGGCTAACCTGAGCCCCCTGCTTGAAATTTCAGTATTCCAAGAAGAGATGCGTACATGTACACAGATGTCACGCCGATACTATAGTCGACATGAGATCAGTGGAAATGTAAAACAGATAATTTCTTTGAAATATGAATTTCTTCACGATTACAATTTATTTTTACTTCGTCCAAGAAAATAAAAAACTTTTCGCCTTATGACCGATTTATAAATTTGTGCACTTACTATTCGGGAGCGACTTTAAAGACAATATAAATGAATACAAAACAAAGGAATTGTAAATTCAACCTAGACTTTTCAGACACAGTAGGACAGAAGAAATAAAATCTTACGAGATAAGCCTAAAGAACAGGAAGCTTGTTGAGCATAACAATTTCATCCCAAATATTTTCAATGGTAGGGCCATTGGTGAAAATAAAGAGGACGGGACAGAGTAATATGAAAAGAGTAGTGTTCAGGAAATATTAATAGCATGATGATGTTTTCAGATTAAAGAAATAATAACTGACATATATTTAAGAAGTTGTGTTTCGAGATATGTATACACTACAAGAGGGAGTGCTCCAGTTTTGATTTGGAATCAAACAATAACAACAATTATTAAGGAACAATATACTTATTATTCAGAATCTATTTAAAAACTAACAAATATATAATAATAGACCTTTTAAATAAATTTATTTTGTGTTGGATTCAATTTCCTTTGCAACCGTCCCTAATGTATCTATGCTGTTAAATTTGAAGGATTTTGTTCAAAAGGAAAATAAACGTCTTATCTTCTATAATTAGGCAACTTAACTATCTTAATGGCCATCGATTTCGGTCTCATATTGAGTGAACGAATTGATAAGTCTGTTTACATACCTTCATTATCAGTTGGTGCTGATATGGCTGCTGTGGCTAGAAGTGCCACCAGAATAGGAGCTATCACCCCCCGTCCAGCTGCCATGTCTGAAGATCTCCGGTACAGAAGGGGGCTATATAGTTCTAAGAGCGGACGCCCCCACCACGCCAAGTCAAGGGCGGCACCTCTTGCGGTGCTTTTCGCCGAAACGAGATGCTTATCCAGCTAAAGGGAGAAAATAAATGCAAAAACCCCAGGGGTTAAATTAATGTTTTTTGGTTTCATTTTATTTTTCTTCGGAGGTTCCGCAGGGCAAATCCGTTTATCAAATGGGCTTTTCCCGAGTGTATTTCACATCCGTTGCGGTTCTATAATGTTTCAGTTACTAATTCTAAAGATATCATAAATAGTAACCGCTAATAGCTTTTATAATTAATTGCACTCTCAGAATTATCCCCTCAACATTTGTCGTTTCATTGTATTTTCGTATAAAATGCATGGAATCTGTTATCAAAACTCTGTAATTATTTGCTCTACTTAATATTAAAGTATTCCATTTCTTAAGAATTCCTCTTTTTTTTTTTTTTTTTTTTTTTTTTTTGTTGACAAGAAGCGTAGAAACACAACAACTAAAATCGCACTATCTTTCTTTATTCTTCTGATACTGCTATCTAAATATCGCAATCTGTTTTACCCGTCACTGCAGGGTGGAAATAGAATTGGTTACCCTGGCGAATAGACAATTCTGATTAACCAACAAAAAAAAATCGTCCCGTCATATTCATCCAAACACGAATATTCTGTAACATGTACAGTAAGATAGTCTAAAGATATTTAGAGAAGTACGTCACGCAGGGGCTGCATAAACTAAATAGATTTCCTACTCGAAGGCTTACAATAGAAAAAGTTACATACTGGTAACACCACCGTAAATATTAAGTGAATAATTAGAAACAGTAATGAGAAATCGTTCAGTCAATTTACAACATAATAATCTCTTCAACTAAATGCGTCTGAATTGTAAACAAACTGGTCCGATTTCAACCATTAACGAACTTGATCTAATTTTTTTTACAGAACAGGATTCAATATTAAGTTTGGTAACGATCAAACAAAAATTGCGACCACTATAGCGTTAACAGACAAATATATATATATATATATATATATATATATATATATATATATATATATATATATACTAGCTCAGATACCCGGCTACGCTCGGGAATTCATTTGAGGCTGAATGGTGATGGTATATTTTTGGCAACGCTTTACTTTGCACAATATTTTGACATTTACCCGTCCCAGTGTTTAGGGTTAACACCCGTCGTTTCTGTGGATTTGTTAATAAAAAATTTATTTTTTTATGTAAGACTTCACTGTCCTGCATATTGTCATATTTCCCGTTTTCTGTGCATTATGCATAGATTTGAATTATTAATGAGAAAATATTGACATACATTTGGAACATTTTTTTCATTTGAGGTACCTGGTAGTTCATATTGAAAAGAAGTGTTGTGCAAATTTCTCTAAATAACAAAATAAACAACTTTTGTTATGTGCATATTTGCCGAAACCCCAATAGGAAATCACTATTTTTAATTTCAGGCCTCCCTTATAACCCCCACTCCTGCACGTCCCTAGAAATAGTATGGCTTATTATAAGGAAGGCGTTAGTGCTAATACACATACTGAGTTTGGTTTAGTTTGGTTGAGTCTTTTATGCCAAATAAAATTGTTGTCTCCCGCTATAATGTTTAGCGTATAATACCTTTATACTTCGGTATCCGACGATAGTGTATATAAAAAAAAGTTTCTCTAAATAACAAAATAAACAACTTTTGTTATGTGCATATTTGCCGAAAATGCAATAGGAAACGAAACATCACTATTATTAATTTCAGGCCTTCCTTATAACCCCCACTCCTGCCCGTCCCTAGAAATGTTAGTATGGCTTATTATGAAGAAGGCTTTAATGCTAATTCACATACCGAGTTTGGATTAGTTCGGCTGAGTCTTTTGTGCCAAATAAAATTGTGGACTCTCGCTATTGTTTTTAGCGTATAACTCATTTATACTAACGTATACGGCAAAAGTGCATATAACAAAAGTTGCTCTAAATTACATAATAAACAACGTTTGTTATGGGCATATTTGCAGAAAAAGCAATAGGAAACGAAATATCGCTATTTTTAATTTCAGGCCTCCCTTATAACCCCCACTCCTGTTCGTCTCAGAGAATATTAACATAGCCTAAAGTCTAAGTTGGGTTAGTAGTAATATATATACCAAGTTTCATAAAATTCGGTTCAGCCGTTTATGCGTGAAAAGGTAACAAACAAACAAACAAATAAACAAACAGACACGAAAGAAACAAAATGCAGTTATGGTGTCTATGACATGTGAAACGAAAAGTTATCGTGAAATTTCGAGAAAAAAATCAATGTACAGACAGAGGTTACAATTTTATATATATATATATATATATATATATATATATATATATATATATATATATATATCTATATATATGGGTTATAAGGGAGGCCTGAAATTAAAAATAGCGATATTTCGTTTCCTATTGCTTTTTCAGCAAATATGCCTATAACAAAAGTTGTTTATTTTGTAATTTAGAGTAACTTTTGTTATATGCACTTTTACCGTATACGGAAGTATAAATGAGTTATACGCTAAAAACTATAGCGGAAGTCAACAATTTTACTTGGCACAAAAGACTCAACCGAACTAAACCAAACTCGGTATGTGTATTAGTATTAACGATTTCCTTATAATAACCCATACTAACATTTCTAGGGACGGGCAGGGTTATAAAGGAGGCCTGAAATTAAAAATAGCGATATTTCGTTTCCTATTGCTTTTTCAGCAAATATGCACATAACAAAAGTTGTTTATTTTGTTATTTAGAGTAACTTTTGTTATATGCACTTTTGCCGTATACGGGAGTATAAATGAGTTATACGCTAAAAACTATAGCGGGAGTCAACAATTTTATTTGGCACAAAAGACTCAACTGAACTAAATAAAACACTCGGTATGTGTATTAGAACTAACGCCATCCTTATAATAAGCCCTACTAACATTTCTAGGAACGGGCAAGAGTGGGGGTTATAAGGGAAGCCTGAATTTACAAATTTTTTTATTAACAAATCCACAGAAACGACGGGTATTAGCCCTAAACAATATATATATATATATAGATAATTTTGAACGGTCCTCATGTTCGTTATCTCCTGTGTTGGATCGATGGACATTTGAAAACATTTTTCGAAAGTCACGTATTGAGTACGATCTCAATAGCTGCTATTGGTAAATGTATTGAAATATTGACGGTTTCCTGTCAAAATATAAAGATTGAGTTAATTTAATTGTCATCAGGTTGGCCATGTAGGTTAC